>JADRCD010224787.1:0-37009 GCA_019843815.1 Montemys delectorum | reverse complement strand
GTGTGTGTGTGTGTGTGTGTGTGTGTGTGTGTGTGTGTGTGTGTGTGCGCGAGAGTGCCATCATGTGCTTGTGGGCAGAGGCCAGAAGATGGCATTGGATCTCCTGAAACCGGAGTTACAGGTACTTGTGAGCCATTTGACGTAGGTGCTGGGAACTATACCTAGGTCTTCTTCAAGGGCAGCAAGTATTCTTTGCTGCTACTCCATCTCTTAAGATCCCACTTAGGTATTATGACCACAAAGGAACAAGGCTTTTGACATAACCCAGTGGAAGGCTTAGAGGAGGGCTAGTTAGGGGAGCCACCCCAGGGAGCCCCACAGTTCAGGAACTGCCATGGTTGTCACAGCAGCTCACCCATGAAGCTGGCCATGGAATGGAGTACAGACCTGCTGCTTGCAACTTCTCCAAAACACTTGCATTTTAGTGACCTTGTAGTGAGATTGTTTTCCTTTGTAAGCCCACCACATCTCATTGAGTAGTTTAGTTCCAGAACTTCCTGTAGGTATGTCTAGGCAATGTTTTTAATTTTCCAACTCCACTAATTGCTCTGTCTGCCGGGTCCTGAATCAGAGACTACTTTAGGGCTGGCAGTGTCGAGTTTTGGTGTGGTAACACCAGAAATGGACATGGATGTTTTAGAGGTGTTGATAACCACATTTGATTGACAAGACTTGAAAGGGAAACTCCTACGATTTTGCCTTGAGTAACTGGATAGCTGTTGCTATGGAGACAGTGACTTAATGTGTAAAGTGGAAAGCTGATGTAGACAGGGAGACAGAAGTAAGCAAACCAGTGAGTACGAGCCCAGAGCCTGAGGCTCTGGCCTGACTGCAGAGCAGTCTCGGTGAGAGCTGATCGGCATAGAAATACTGTTAAATTGTGGAGTTTTGATTAGGGGAAGAATTAGAGTACCCCGAAGTTTCAACATTTGAGATTAAGCCTCAGAAGGAAGCAAGCCAAGCAGATGAGGAAGAGACTGGGTGAGTCCTGACAGTAATGCAAGCGAGGGTCTAACTTCATTTTAATCCCCGCCCTCCTCTCTTGATAAGGTTGCAGTCTGTTTCTAGGTATTAGACTGTCATGAGAGTCTAGGAGAGGTGGGGAAGGGACCTTATATAAATCCATATCCACCAAGAAAACACCAGGACTTCTCAAAGCCCCAATTCACCAAAGACCATATTTTTCTGATCTTCCTAACAAGTTTTTTGGCCAAGTCTATTGTTTACCCAACTATTACCCATCATTCCATTCAGTGATGCTGAATACATTTGTCTTTAACTATTTCAGCAGACTGTCCTGGGTAGCTGCCTGGAACTGGCAGAGTTCTAAGCTAGGGAAGATAAAGCCAATCCTTTGGAGCCATTACAGGAATCATCAGACTGGTTGCTGTGGTGGCTCGCCAGAACTGTTCCTGAAATTCTATGTTCAAATCTCTAGTATGGCCGTGTTTTGGGTAGGCATTTAGGAAGTAATTAGATGAAGTAGCGTGTAGTAGCAGCTATCTCAACCCCAGTCCTCTGGAGGCTGAGCCAGGAACATCTGAACGTGAGTTCCAGGTTAGCAGGGCTGCATGGTAAGATTCTGTCTCAATAAATGAAATAAGTAAATAACATCTCATAAGGATAAGACCCTCATCCAGCAGGGTTGGTGGCTTTATTAGGGGGAGAGAAGACAGGAGAGAATTTGGTTTTACCATTTACTTAGTCCCACAACTGTCCTATTTCTCTCCCTCTCTACCTCGTGGGGATGCAGTGAAAGGATAGCTCCTAAAAGTCAGGAAAAGCCTTCACCCAAAACTCTAACCCTGAACCAGTTCTGCCACTGTTCGGCCGTGTCGCTTTGAGAGATCTTCTGTCAAGTGCTGGAGTTTGCACATTTGCTTCTGGGAAGCTGCTGCCATGCCACGTGAAAACCCAGATTTGCACGGTCGGCAGAGGAACCCAGGCTCCAAGCAGTCAACCACTGCTTCCCACCTCAGGCTTTCAAGTCAGCAGGCTGAGACCCCAGGGTACCACGGAGCAGAGAAGAGATGTCCCAGCTGCGCCAGCAGTTAGCATGGAATCTGGGAGTATCCAGCAGTCACTGTAGCTAGGATATCAGTCTTCAAGTGAGTCAGTGTTACCAACGTGCATGGGCTCTCCTCCCCAGCACAGGCCAGGGCCAGGGTGTGCAGTTAGGAATGTCAAGATCACCTGCCCTATTCTCTTCCCCAGTGGTCACATCGCATTTCTTGAGTATCTTAGGGTTTTACTGCTGTGAACAGACACATGACCAAGGTAACTCTTATAAGGACAACATTTAATTGGGGCTGGCTTACGGGTTCCGAGGTTCAGTCCATTATCATCAAGAAGGGAGCATGGCCGTGTCCAGGCAGGCATGGTGCAGGAGGAGCTGAGAGTTCTACATCCTCATCTGAAGGCTGCTAGGAGAAGACTGACTTCCAGGCAGCTAGGATGAGAGCTTTCAAGCCCATGCCCAGTGATACACTTCCTCCAACAAGGCCACACCTACTCCAAGGCCACATCTTCAAATAAAGCCATTCCCTGGGCCAAGCATATTCAAACCATCACATTCAGGGATGTTCAAACCACAGGGTGTCTCTCCTCACCCTCACATAGTTGGACACAGCCGCTGGCTTTTTTACAGCATGTCCTGTTCTTTCCATAAAAGATGTAGAGGCTCACAGCCATCCATTGAACTGAGTACAGGGTCCCCAATGAAGGAGCTAGAGAAAGGACCAAAGGAGCTGAAAGGTTTGCAGCCCCTTAGGATGAACAACAATATGAACTACCTAGTACCCTCGGAGCTCCCAGGGACTCAACCACCAACCAAGGACTATACATGGAGGGACTGATTGCTCTGGCAGCATGTGTATAGTAGAGGATTGCAAAGTTGATCATCAATGGGAGGAGAGGCCTTTGGCCCTGTGAAGGTTCTATGTCCCAGTGTAGGGGAATGCCAAGGCCAATAAGTGGGAGAGGGTGGGGTGGCAAGCATGAGGAGGGGGAGGCAACAGGTGTTTGTTGTTTTTGTTTGTTTGTTTTTTGGAGGGGAAACTGGGAAAGGAGAAATCATATGACATGTAAATAAAGAAAATATCTAATAAAAAAATAAAAACATACTTTAAATAGAAAAAAAAA
Source organism: Montemys delectorum (assembly GCA_019843815.1). Classification (NCBI taxonomy): domain Eukaryota; kingdom Metazoa; phylum Chordata; class Mammalia; order Rodentia; family Muridae; genus Montemys; species Montemys delectorum. The sequence continues at coordinate 33,868 of JADRCD010224787.1, read as the reverse complement.
GAACCCTACAGAGAGACCACAGATGTCGGGGCATGTGTTCGGGTTTTGTGTTCATCAAAGGGCAGAGCTTACAAAATCTCAGAAATCTGGGACATGATGGCACATGCTTCTAACCCCAGCACTCAAGAGGAGGTGGCCACATACTGAGTTGGAGGCTATCCTGGGCCACTCAAGATCCGGTCTTTAAAAATAAACAGACAACCTCGGGGCAAGGACTGATGTTTGTGGATAGGAAATTGAGAAAGCGGCTCTGAGGGCTATCAGAAAGTTGAATCATTGGCTGGTCGGAAGCACATTCAGTGGTTACCCAGAATCCTCTTTATCTGTATTGAGTCAAAGCCCTTTTTCAGCTCCTTCCTTGTTCTGACTACAAATCTCACTCGGGCTTACAAAAATCCAGAGGCATTTGATGTTAGAATTCTAATACTGACTGGCAGGTGAGCTCCTTAGTGTGGCTTCCTACAGAAATTTCTGATGAAATACCATCTCTTTCCCCGAATACATGTAGAGACTGTATTTGAGCAGTTAGACAAAAAAATTGAGAACGACCTAAAGAGTCAAGTCGGCTTCTTAAAATGTGGAAAGTGTTCCTATTTCCTCAGTCAGGTCTCAGCTGTGCACAGGCAGCCACCCAGGAGCATGCTACAGTCCCGTGTAGAGCGTGGAGTTCGGCCTGTACTGGTAGATGCAGATATTGTGGAACACAAGCCTTTCTTAAAATAATAGTGCTTGCTCCTCAAGACACAGAAAGCTAGAATGGGGCTGGGGTGGGGACTGTGCTGGCCCTGAAAGCTGGCTAAGGTGGCTGGCTGCTTTTTACGTGCTTTGAGCATGAGGCCGCTTGAGCAGACACATTCCAAGGCAAAAACTAGAGAGGGGTGTGTGTAAGCCATGGGCAGCCACTTGTTTTAGGTTGGTGTCTGTGTGTGTGCGTGTGTGTGTGTGTGTGTATGTGTGTGTGTGTGTGTGTGCGCGCGCGCGCACGCGCGTGTGTGGTATGTACAGATACACACAATGTGGAACATGGAGGACCAACACAGGCATCAGTTCTTGCCCTCCATCTTGCTTGAAATGAACTCTTGCTGTTGACTGGTGCCTATGCTAGGCCAGCAGGCCGTAGCCTGTAGGTCCTCCTGTCTCTGCTTTTCCTCTCAATGTAGTCACACTGCAGTTACAAGTGCACACTGTCATGTCCCCAAGACTCAGGTCCTAGGCTTATATATGCTTGCAAGCACTTTACTCAATGGGCCACCTCCCCAGTCTTTTTTCTTTCTTTCTTTTTTCTTTTTTAAAATGAGACAAAGTCTTGCTATGTAGCCCAGGACCACCTAGAATTTACAATTCTCCAGTCTCAGCTCCTAAGTGCTGGGATCACAGGTAAGGCCCAACACATCCGATTTTATTTTAGAAAAATGTCTAGATCAACTGTGCCAGGAAATGTTCTAGATGCTAAGTGGTAGACAAAATCTTAGCCCTCCTAGAATTTACATTTCAGGGTAGGGAAGAGCTGGCCAGTGACAGACTGTACCACAGTCACATCTAATTATGTCGCAGTTCTCTTTAGTCTTAGGAATACTTGGCCTGGTTGCATATCTGAACATTGTTATGAGCTTGGTCCCAGCAGAGGTAGAAGGTAGAAGAGAGCATCAGATCACTTGGAACTGATGTTACAGATGTTGTGAGTTCCCATGCCATTGCTGGGAATTGAACCCAGGTCCTCTGAAAGGGCATCCAGTGCTCTTAACCACTGAGCCAGCTCCCTAACTCCTGTGCACTATAATCTTAGTCAATTTCAGGTACACACTTTATTAAATTTTTCTTTATCTCATGCACGTGTCATGGCACACATGTGGAGGTCAGAGAGCAAACTTGTGAATTGACTCTTACCACATGGATCATGGGGAATGAACTTAGGTTGACCAGTTTATCAGTAAGTTCCTTCTTCTACTACTGAGCCAGCTCTCTGGACCAAGATCATGTTTTACAAAGACTTAGTCCATAACAAATCTGAAGGAAAGAGTATTGAGGTAGACTTGGGGATGTTGATTTTAAGAGTTGTGAGACCACACTCAACTTAGTGAAGATGGTGAGATTTACAAATCTAAAGGTAGATTGCTCAAGACCCCGCGGCCAGGGCCTGTCTGACTGGGAGGAATGCCCCTGAAGGCTCAGCAATATTGAAACGTTTAGACCAGGCCTGGGACCTATGGGACAATGTACTGAGCTGGATTTCAGCCTGAGCACATGGGAAAGTACTGGAGTTTCTTCAGCACAGGAAAGAAAACAAGTGTAGACTTTAAGAGAGATGATTTTGTTGTGTCACAAGCAGGTTGTTGTGACACAAGCGGGTTGAAGGGAAACAGAGACCAGGTTTGTTGTTAGGAAACATCAGGAGAGATGGTTAACAGCTTGGGCCAGATGGTGGCAGTAGAGATTCATACTCACCTTTAAAGACTAGGAGGGTTTCATATAGCCCAGGCTGGCCTTAAATGTCTCCATTTCCTCTCCTCCCTGCCTCCTCCCCTTCCCCTTCCTCTCTTTCTTTCTTCCTCTCTCTTTCTTTCTTTTGTTCTTCCATTCTTTTGTTCTTTCATTCTCTCTCTCCCTCTTCCTTTCTTCTCTTCTTCCTCCTCCCCCTCCTTCTCTTCTCATCTTGTTCCTCTTCCTGTACTCCTCTTCCTTCCTCTTCTGTTCCTCTTCCTCTTCCTTCCTCTTCTCATCTTCCTCTTCCTCATCCTCTTCCTCCTTTTCCTTCAAGAAATGATTTCACCATGTATTCATGGTCATCCTGGAACTCACGGTGACCTTGAACTCTTAAAGGTCTGCCTGCCTCTGCATCCCGAGGGCTGAGATTAAAGTCATGCCCCATCATGCCTAGTTTGTAGTCAGCTTCAAAGGTGACACTGCTAGGATTTCCCCACAAACATGGGGTGCGAGAACAGAGTAAGGGAAAAGAGATTCCTGTAACGACTGGACAACTATGCAATGGGTGGGTTTAAGGGCTTGAGTCCTGAGGGTTAAAATCTCCTCACAGTGGAGATGCCATTAGTTAGTAAAGAGTCGACCAATCAGGATGGAGATCTGGGCTGGACATGTCGGAAGGTTGATACATGGCAGTACTTTCACCTTCCTCCTCTCCTTGTTTGAGATAGGGTCTTACTATGTAGCTCATCCTTGGATGGAACCCAGCCCTCCTGCCTCTGCCTCTCTAGTGCTGGGATGGCAGGTGATTCCATTAAATACTCCTGGCCTTTTCTCCTTCGAGAGGCTCAGCTGAACAACACGAAATACAGCATGTATGCAGCTTTGCTCCCTGACCTCCAGGGCTGCTCATTATATATGCAGATCCCCCGCCCCCCCAGCTTCCTATGAGTGCTGTGACTCTCAGCTCTAAGGGGACACACTGATCTCCATCTTTATTTGTATGTGAGATCGTTTAAAAACAAAAAGGATTGGAAGATCCCGTTCCCATTCCCATCCCCATCCCCAACCTCCCAACCCCCATCCCCTCACCAGTTACCTGACCTCTGTGGGTTTTTTGGACTGAATCACACATATCTAAACCTTAAAAAGAGGACATCCACGTGTAAGAAGAAATATAGTATTTATCATTTCGGGTCTAGGTTCCTTCACTTAGGATGACTGTGAGGATGACCCTCACTTTAGGGTGACTATAAGATCTGTAAGATTTCTTTTTCTTAACAGTTGAATAGGAAGACGGAATAGAGTAGTGTTATAAAAGAGATAAAAGAGCTGCTGAGATAGGATTAAGTGGGAAGGGAGAGGAGGAAGGGACTGGGGGAGGGCCAATCCTGAAGGCCTTTTGAAAAGCTACACGGAGCTGGGTGTGGTGGGGAGAGTGGATGCACACGTGTGTATTTTAAATGGAGTCGCCATATAATGGGGAAGCCAATGTCCCAGCTAGCCCTTAGGCCATCTTGTCAAGTTGTTGACCAAAGGGGTCCCACAGACACCCTTCCCCACAAACTATGGTGGCTCTCAACAATGGTGTTACTTTTGAGAACTTGATGGTAAGGTCTTTTTTTTTTTTTTTTTTTTTTTTTTCTGAAGATCCAACTTATGTCATCGAACCTGGAGAAATCCAGGTGGCGCCCAGTTAGAAGCTTCATCCCCGCTGACTCTAGTGTTCACGGTGCTCTGCTCCATATCGGAGGAGAGGGAGCACTATCATCACCCAGCTACAAGCTGGGCAAGAGACACACTGCAGAAGAGGAGGCAGAAACCAAAGAAACTGTTTCTAGACACAATAGAGCTGATGCATGTATGAACTCAGAGAGCCGGTGACAACGCACACAAGGCCTGTGTAGGTTCAAACCAGACAGCATCCGAGCACTGAGAAGGGAAAGTGGACACGAAGTCCTTCCTACCCCTAACCAGGAAGATATTCATAATGTACGTGCTGGGAGACAAAACCAGCTTCCTCAAATGGAGTGTCACTGGGCATATCAACAACACAACTGGGCAGATCCCATGCATAACACACATGCAAGCACATACTCCGTGTCCTTTTACAAATTCTTTGTTGTCTTGTCTTATTGGCCAAGTGCTGGGATTAAAGGCATGCGCCAACACCGCCCAGCTGATTTTAGCTTTTTATGGAGAAGGAAATTGGACAGACAGGTGGGAAGATCTGGGAAGAGAAAGAATATGCTAAAACTTTATTATATGAAAACATTTTCTCCGATAAGATGTTTGGCTTTTGTCCCTATTCCTGCCATGGAATTCCTAACACCCATGGACTACAACAGCAGTGTTTTATTTACAATGGTCATCTTCTGTTTGTACCAGAGTTCATGCTACTGTGGTAACTTTAGGATGAGGCTGGTCACCAGGTGCTTAGACCTCCAACCTACCTACTTCAGGAGGTGGGGGGCAGCTGGGATGGAGATCTGTCAACTCCACTCCTGAATTGAGCTGTGGGTAGCTTCCAGGCGGGGATAGCTGAGAGAGTGGGGTGCTCAGAGGGCAAGTGAGCCACAGGCCTGCCTTCTCCTTTACCCAAGTATCTCTTCCATTTGATGGATCCTGAGCGCCGGGCGGTGGTGGTACACGCCTTTAATCCCAGCACTTGGGAGGCAGAGGCAGGCGATTTCTGAGTTCGAGGCCAGCCTGGTCTACAGAGTGAGTTCCAGGACAGCCAGGGCTACACAGAGAAACCTTGTCTTGAAAAACTAAAAACCAAAAACCAAAACCAACCAACCAAACAAAAACAAAACAAAACAAAACAAAAAACATTGATGGATCCTGAACTGTATCCTTCATAATAAAATGAACAAAAAGAATGTGTTCTGTAAGCTACCAACAGCAAACATGGGCAATGTGTATGCACACCCATGAAGAACTGTCAGTGTAAGAAACAAGGAAGTCACGATTTAGCATAAAACACCTTTATTTAGTGGCTAGATCCCAATGAGTAATGTCAGTCTTTGCTTGATTCTGTTAAGACGTGCTGTTACATATACTCTTAAGAAAGCAGGGAAGTGTGTCACCAAAAGCTCTTTAACTTGGAGTGTGTAGAGTAAAATAAAACTGTTTGTTCTTTGATAAAATCTTTAAAATATAAAAATGAAAAGAAGGAAAGAAAAGAAACCCCATAGCAGTTTCAAAACTAACAGACGTCACCCTGGAGTATTTACAGTAAGACGCCTTTTTAGTAAGAGAATACTCTACTCGAGGCTCTTTCACACACCACTGAGGATTTTTGCTCCCTTCCCCGCCCAGTAGTGACGATTCCTCCCTCTTCTTCCTCCCTTGAGACGGCTTTCACTCTGTCATTTGTCTCTGAATCTCTTTGATACTCCTTACCGCCACTCAGAAACCAGTAAATCTATTCAGCGGACACTTATTGAGCATTTACTTATTGAGCATTCTGTGCTAGGCACTGTGCTGGGAGCGGAGATTTAGATGTAACATTTGAACCCCTCCTTGGGAAGCTATACTTTGGGTTGAATGTACAAAACGATATTTTTCACATTACACTCTGGGCTATCCGAGGCCCCTGTGAGTTGGGAGAGTTTTTTTGAAACAGTGCACCTGGTTGGGGGAGGGCGTGCTTGGCACTGTTGCTGGCACAGGGATCTAGGATGGCCTTGAACTCCTGCACCTATGGGTTCACCTCTGAGCGCTTAGCAGTATTGCAGCTCTGTTTGTGCCAAGGTGATTTGGGGGAGGTCAGTGTTTCTAATTTGCTTCTATAATTTCCAAATTTGAAAGGTTCCCAGTCCTCAAACTATACTATTTGGGCAATACATGGATGTGAAAATCTCCCCTGAGTTGGATGTGCAGCAAGAGTGCTAACGTCCTGTCTTTCCTCAGAGCCCACAGGCGCCCTCATACCACCCACTCCCACCCACGCAGGTTTCTTTTGCGATTCTTCGAGAATCTTTTTTTTTTTTTTTCTTCAAACATAAATTAAGCTTGCAGGCATACTCCTTTCATACTTGAAACCAAAACAGGGTTCTAGCTTTTGGTCCACGAGGCCTACACAGACCCATGAGAGTGGCACTTAAAATAGAAAACGCAAGCCATGAGCTATAAAACTGGAACTGTGAACGATGCAGTGTGGAAGCAAAACCCAAGCCACGCCCTCTCGGCCGCACCTCGTGCCATTCGCGGGCGGCACGCCGCCCTGGTGAACGTTCACGTTTGGAGATCTTCCTCAGGCAGAGTGACTCAAGTCCAAATGCTGGTGGCCGCCTTCTTTCCTGCTCACTCACGGTAGCGCGCTTCTCTCTCTGGATCCACAAAGCCGACCGCTGACACTTGTGAAGTCAGCTCTGCCCGCGCCTCTCAGGCCACCGTCAGCTTTAGTGCTGTGTGCATCCATCCGGTCAGGTGCTCCCAGGTTTCCGCTCAAGAGTTTTGGTACCATATCCAAAACTATCCCCTCGTGCTCGCCTCAAGCCCTTCGGAGCTGAAGGCGACTTAGGGAGCTGGCTTGACTCTCGCTTTACTTTCGGCCGGCCTGACTTTGCTGGAGGAAGATGCCAGGTTGGAACCCTGAAGAGGATGAGAAGTGCAAGGCCTGCTGGGAGGGCGAGGGCGGGGAGGTCTGGCCATGCACAAGCTTCTGGCTCTGTCGTGCATGTTTTCGGTGTGACGGCGCGTGTTTTCATACATGAGGGCTTGTGCTTGTTCAAGAAAGAAATAACCTGCCCTGAAAAGCTCGTCTGTCAAATGTGGCCGTGAGTATGTGTACGTGTGTGTGAAAAGCATCGTGAGGTGATGTGTCAAGTCCTGTATCCTGGCCCCTCCCCCTGTTGCCACACCCACCGCACCCCCAAGGACAAACTGATGGGTTACACCTGATCGGTCTGATATTCAGAAGCTTCTGACAGGCTTTCTGAGAAGCTCAGGAAGTTCTCCTGGTACTCGGAACACACAATCTCATAGCGGTAGTGCCGGAATTCCACAGCCAGGGTGCCAAAGTACGCCAGGAAGCACATGACCAGGCCCCACTGGACCCTGGCTGCGTACATGTGGATATCTTGGGCCATGAGGATGAAATCTGGGGTGGAAGAGTCAAGGAAGGTAATCGGACATAACCACATTGGTCTCCCCATCACTGGTCAAGCGAACAACGATGAGACAGGGCTAGTTGAAAGCTGATATTTGCATGTGTTATTAGATTATATTGAGCTGTGTGCTGTGCTGGGCATGCTTCTAGGTGAGTTCACAGATAATCTCTTGTAACATTCACAGTGATCCTGTCATCACTAAGAGTCAAGAAAAGGAGGCCAAGTGGGGAGCTTGCCAGAAGTCACTCACACAGGCACACTCACAGGCGGATTTATGAAAACTCCTTGGCCACTCACGACTGAACTCCATACCTGTCTGGTTAAATGAGAGATCTAAACCCCAACTACCACCACCCAACAGTGTTTGCTCCACAGTGCTCATACTGCCACTCTGCTCTTTTAGGCACATTAAACAGAGTGAGCACATGAAGAGAAGCAACTGGGAAGGTCTTAGTGAAGCCCAGCACTTGGGAAGTGGAGGCAGGAGGACCCAAAGCTCTTTGCACACCTCACTTACACAATGGGTTTGAGGTCATCCTGCGCTATATGAGAACTTGTCTCAAAACACACACACACACACACACACACACACACACACACACATATATGTATATATGAAATGCCATAATGGAGACTTTTTAAAAAATTTTAAAATTAGACTTATTCATTTCATTTTACATGTGAATATTTTGTGTGCAAGTATGTATGTGTATCATGTGCATGCCTGGTCAGAAGAGGGCATTAGATCTCCAGGAACTGGAATTATGAATGGTTGTGAGCCACCATGTGCATTCTGGGAATTGAACCCAGGTCCTCTGAAAGAGCAACCTGTGTTCTTAACCACTGAGCCATGCTTTGAGCCTCCATGGAGTTCATTCAGCACCCACATGTGGCTCAAAACCATCCATAGTTCCAGTACTAGAGCATGACGCCTTATTATGACCTCCAAAGGCACCAGGTACAAAGGTGGTACACATACATACATGCATGCATGCACACATGTAGGCAAAACAGTCATACATGTAAAAATAAACTTAAAATTTAAAAACTTCTGGAAAAAAAACCAAAATAATCTCAAAAGACCAATAAAATATTAGATGACAATCCTTTCCCTAAATGTGTATACACCCATATCAAAGAAATATATATGTGTAATATATATAGTGTGTGCATACACATATGACCATGGATATGGGGGCTGAGGAAAGAGCAAAAGCTCACAGCATGTTTTGGTGAACTAAGAACAGTCTAAGAACCAAAAACATTTATTCAGAAAAATCAAATTTATCTGGATTTTTTCTGAGGACTTACTTATACCTGTGCTCTGCCTTTACTAACACAGTCCTAACATCTCAGAGACTTCCAGTGAATATAAGAGCAGGTGAGACTGCTTTAGCAATGTCTACTCTCTTGACAGAGATTGGATCCAGAAAACCCAGACACTACGTAAGTGCACTCACAGGCTTTGTGTTAACTTGAAACCGCTAGAATCATCAGAGAGGAAGGAGCCTCAGGTCTCCATGAGATCCACCTCTTGGGCAGTGTCTCAAGTAGTGATCAGTGGGGGAGGGCCCAGCCAGCCGTGGGTTATACCACCCCGGGGCTTTACAAGAAAGCAAGCTGAGCAAGCCAGGGGAAGCAAGCCAGTAGGCTCCTCTCTGTGGCCTCTGCATCACCTCTTGCCTCCAAGATCCTGCTCTGTTTGAGTTCCTGTCCTGACTTCCTTCAGTAATGAAGAGAAATATGGAAGTGTAAGCCAAATAAACCCCAGCTTGCTTTTTGGTCGTGGTGTTTCATCGTAGCAATGGAAGCCTTAACTTAGGCAGCAGCGCTTCCAAGTGTTCAGATGCAGCCCAGTCAGAACCATTAGCTGTCAGCCCCAGAGTCTTGGAAAGTCTGCGCATTCTTCTGACGGAGGGTAAAACAATGTCACCGGGGCTGGGTTAACTCGTTGGGGAAATGGCAGCTTTGATTTCTTTGATCATATTGCATCTGTGTGATCCTGTACAAATTAGCCTACCTATGAATCTCAACCTCTGATTGAAAGAATCAATACATTTCACGCGCTTAGAATGACACCTAGACAGGGGTAAGCGTTCAGCAAACACTGGGGATTACTGACTGAGGTGTGTAAGGGTTAGCTGTGCGTGACCACATAGGAATCGTGACTCCCTCTTCTGAGGAGAACCTGTCTGAGTAAATACTGGTTACCTCAGGGTGTAGAGGAGGCTCGGGCCATTCTAATCGATTAACTAGGAATAAAGGCTGATTTTTTTTTTTTTCATCTGCTATGTGCTCAGTGTAACTGATAGGTGGGTTGGGGGATGGGTTTGAAAGATAAATGCCAACCACAGACTTGTGTATTTGGAAACTCCATCCCCAGCTGGCTGGTGGGGGGGGGGGGATGTAATTTGTGAAAATTACAGAACTATTAGAAGATGGAGCCTTGCTGGAGGAAGTATGTTACGGAGTGCAGGCTTTGAAGCTTTGTGGCTTTGCCCTATTTCTTCATCTTGTTTCCTGTATACGGATGAAAAAGTGAACAGCCAGCTTCCTGCTCTAACCATTATGCTCTTCTGTCATGAAGGACTCGAACCCCGTGGATCTGTAAGCTTAAACAAACCTTTCATCTTCTAAGTTGCTTTTGGTCAGAGTATTTTATCACAGCAACAGAAGAGTGACCAACAAAGATGGGAACTGGTGAGTTCTATTGGGCCAGGGCTATGCGCTGGCTTGCCTGGCTCTCTGGGACTTGTCTGGGGTTTAGGAGAGTAAGACCCACACTGCCTTTTCTTTCCTCTGCTTGTTGATGATGGTGTGGATGGGGTCTGAGTGATCTCCCCTGTTCACTAGGAATAGAGGCTGATTTTCGCCCAGCTCCTCTTTGTCTCTTTTCCTTTGTTTCAATGTCTGAGGGGAAGAGAAGTGCACAGCACCCTAAAGCCTCAGATACTTATTCAGGAAAAAAATCACACCTGCAGGCCATCTAGTTCCTGAATTTGTTTCCCAGGAAAACATATAATACTGAGGGATATAAACATTTATCCCCTGCAATTCATTTTAAGGATAATCAATAACCTATCCTGAGCAAGACTTACAGTCACAGATACATTTTTTAAGATGGAAAAAAAAATATCACAACACTTTTGGATTTCTGTACCGTGGCTTTCATGAATGGGATCTATGACTGGAGGCAGAGTGCCTGCCCGCCCGCCCGCCCGCCCCCTTTCCCACAGCTGAAATAATCTTCAGAGAGCAGAACCTGCTTTGGCTTAAGTTACCTGTCTCTCTTTGGCTCTTTGGTATAAAAATATGGTCTGATAGTTTTTTTTTTTAATTTACGTTTATTTTTGAGACAAGGTCTGATGTGGTCCAGTGTGGCCTTGAACTCACTATGTAGGCAAGACTGATCTTAAACTCCCAATTCTCTAGCCTTCACCTCGAAGGTTCTGTGATTTATATCTATGCTCCACCATACCTGAATATTAGTCTTTATTTGTTTATTTAAAGACTTATTTTTATTTTTTGTGCATGATTACATTGTCTGTATGTATGTATATATGTACCCATAGTGTGCCCAGTATCTGAGGAGTCCAGAAAAGGCACAGCATGCCCTCTCTATGGAATTATAGGCAGTTGTGAGCCACCATGTGGGGGTGGGGATCAAACCCCAGTGCTCTGCAAGAGCAGCCAGTGCTCTTGACCACCCAGCCATCTCTGTAGCCCCTGGCTACACCTTTTAAAAGGTAGAGCACAAAGTGATAGGTTCGTTTTGACCCTTTTTGACCTGATAGTTTTTCTACATGCGGGAAAGGGCAGTGGTCTTCTGCACATGAGACTTACTGTCCCTGACCAAGACCCCTCAAAGGATACACAAGACTACACAGAGAGTAATGACGGCTGACAAGACGACTCGTGGGATTCCAGCCCTTCGCCCCTCATTTTTGATATTGACTTTGAGTGTCAATGCAGCCTGGATCCAGCAGGTCAGTGTGCCAAACCCAAAGGTCAGGGATGTCCCCACGTTGTGGATTTCCTCATCATTCGTGAGCTAGAAGACAGAGACAGAAGAGGGAGGCTCATTTGAGACACACAGACTGTGAGCAACTGTGGGGGCAGAGATGGGGTAAGGTCTTCAGGAATGGGGCTACAGAGATTAGAAATGTTGGGCTTCTTGGTCTCTCCAGCCTCTTTGTGTTGATTCTCAAATGGTTAAAATCCACAGAGAGGGATGGAAAGAAATCGTTTTTTTCCCCCAAGCCTAAAAACATTTGTTTTGAAAACCCTGCAGGAGGCAGGGATCTATTTCCTGAATTTATTTTCCAGAAAAAGCTTTTAAGGAAAGGAAATTAAAAAGCAGGAGAATTACATAAAAAGAGAAATGTCAAGTTTCTATGGGCACACATCCCAGATTCTGCTTTTCAAGCTGAAAGAGAATGAGGGTCGGGATGTGGATGCGTGCTTACTGAGAATCGCCAGTTCTGGCACGGGAAGATTTGATTGGCACACAGTGATACCCTTGGGACAACTGGCTTGTCTGTGTAACACAAGCCTACTCAATGTTAATAGGAATTCTCTGTGTTTTGTTTTCCTATAGTAATAAAGAAAACTGTAAGCTCTGAGCATTAGCCAGATCCACAGGCCATTAAAGAACAACTGTGCCTGAAAATCCATACTCAAGGCTTCTGCAGAGTCCAAACCCTGAGACTCCTCAGGGTCGTTTCAGTTGGCTGTTAGAGCTGTAAAAACTCTCCACCTCATCACGCAGCTATTGCAGAAGGTGCCTATCACTAAAAACTCCTTATAAAATCATCTGTATTTTAACTGCACCTACAGGAAAATGAAATCTGCTCAAGAGACAGCTTTTAAACCAGGGTGAAAGATTATTTTAAAACTTTATACTGCCCTTAGCTCTTTTACTATTTGACAGTGTTGCTCTAAGTGTTGCACCAAATTAATAATACTTTTGTCTTATGATCTTTCTATTGTTTCTGGTTATAGATGCCCTTTCCCACTCTTCACTAGGAAGCTACCCCCTCCCCCATAAATCAAGAGGTATATTTTCAAAACTTACTTCAAGTAATGATTTCTCAAGCTAAATTTCACTTCTAGGAAATCAATTTCTCATGTTGAATGTAACCCATTTCATGTATTACTCCTATTTTACCTGATTTTTAAAATTAGGTGATACAGTCATATGGTTCAAACTCTCTGAAATTTATAAAAAGAGACAGTGATGGGAACCTTTGTCATCCCATACACTAGGGGGTTGATTATCTATTCTCTAAATACTATCAGCAGATAAGCTAGCAAGAGTGTTCTTCTCATTGGGTGTCATCATTCATAGCTTTAAATTTTGTCCTTCTCCAAGACAACCCATTTCTGGGATTCTTCTAGGACTGCAGAATGAAATACGCACTTCAGTACTCAGCAAAGCTCAAATCCTGGGGTGGGTATTAACTAAGCTACGCCTCCACCTGCAGCCCTTGCAGGCAAGAGGGAAGGCTGCCACCAAGTCTTGGCAGCCATCTCAACAGAGATACTCTTGGCAGTTTGTTATCCTCGGCCGTACACTCTAAAAGTGCAGCTTTCTGGTTACCCAGCTTGATATGTAGTAGGGTTGTTTGACAACACATCATGCAAAAAATATCAATTTGCTGGGTGCCAAGGCAAAGCCTTGAGGAGTAAATGATCCTGGTTTAACGAATCAATCAGCTGGAGTAAGGGTGAAAACGAGAAAGCTGCAGAAACAGTTGCTAGCATGTTTTGGTAAGAACAAAGACACGTGTGCAGCAGAATGCTGAGGGGCTTGAGTGTCTTTCTCATCTGGAGTTCACTCAACAGGTCAGGGAAGAGGACAGGATATATATTTTGTTTGCACACAGTGCAGGGAATGTGGAGCAAAGGGAGGCAGGGAAGTTAGCCAACTACAGAAGAAAAACGAAGCCATTCAGGACAAGAGGAAATTACTCTTCCAGGTGTGTGCACAAGGCTTCTGAGTTCTAGGAGGGTGAGTCAGTGTTAACACATCTTTGTATGAATCAGGGATTCTGGACCCTTTCTGCCCTGACTTTCATATAAACTCGCTCCTGTGAAATGCACGCGTTTATCATAGACACTGGTCAGTGTTGAGTTATCTACGAAAGCACACTGGGATACAGTTTGTAATGAAGAAAAGTGTGAGCCACCCGCAAAAGGAATCCTTGTAGAGAAGCCCAGCTACTGTGAGCTACTTCCCAGCCATTATGGCAGCTGCACCTGCAGTTAGCACGCACATGTCTGTGTCTGATGGGAACAGGCGTGGAGACCGCGGGGACAGGGGATGCAGAACCCAAGTGTCTACTTGTGTCTGAAGCTCATGCAGAATAACATGGGTGACTATACCCCAGGCTGCAACAATCTAGACGTGAGTAATCATACCAGCATGAGAGGGAGGTGAAAATGCCAGAGGAAGTACCTGGAAATTACCAAGTAAGGTCATTCCAAAGGATGCCAGACACAGCGCCACCAGGCCGCTGATATTCAGCCATGGGTTTAAAACCTTTGGTTTCAGCTGGATGAAGCGCAGAACAGCTACCACAAGGGCTAGGGATGAAACAAACCATAAAATTAAAGTACATAAATCACAGGCCTAGACAAAGGCAGAAGTCTAAAACCATGGCAAAAAAAGGAAGATGCTTTAAAAACTTTTTTTGAGACAGAGTCTTGCTATGTAGTTCAGGATGTCCTGGAACTCAGAATGTAGTCCAGGCTATGCAATCCAGGCTGGCCTGGAACTCAGAATGTAGTCCAGGCTCAAACTCAGGATTCGCCTCCATTACCTTTCTGAATGCTGGGATAACTGACGTGAGTCACCATGGCTGGCTCTCATAGCACGTCTTAAATCTCACCACAAATTTTCTTTATTGTTTTTTAATTTTTGAGATTACAGAATGTCATTTTCCTCCCTCCAAACCCTCCCAAATACACCTGCTTGCTGTCTTACAAACTCATGTATGGCTTCTCTTTTTCATGCACTGTCATTAGACACACATATATATATACATATGCATATGTACTCGTGCCTGGCTTCTCTTTTTCATGAACTGTTAGTAGACACATATATGTGTGCATATGCATATGTACTCATGCATGGCTTCTCTTTTTCATGAAATATTATTAGACACATATATGTGTGCATATGCATATGTTCTCATGCATGGCTTCTCTTTTTTATGAATTGTTAGTAGACACATATGTGTACATATGTATAAATACATAATACAACCTGCTTGGTCTGTGTAATGCTCATTGTCAATATGTTTTCAGGGCTGACTGTCTGATATTGGATAACCAACTGGTGTGCTCCTCCCTGGGGAAGACTGTATTGTCCACTCTCAGCATTCCTTAGTTGCCCCTAGTTCTTGACAGATAGACAGTTTTTCAAAGGAACTTTTCATTTGATGCTTAGACTCTTCATATGCCTTATTATTCTGAACTTTTGGGGACCCGAAGCAGCGCCGTGCATGTTTCCCTTCCAGTGATGCAGGGATGACAGCATCACCAACAGGGTTGTTCTCAGAGCTTTCAAAAGCAAGGTTGGCGAAGCTCAGAGTGGGTCAGGAGAGTACCTCAGAAGCATGACACAAACCAAGAAGACAGGGACAAAGGACATGCCAGGATTCGCTGGTCAGTCACCTTTGGCTTATAGGAGTGTTAGAACAGAAAGGCCAGAAGACACAGGAAAGAGGACAGGGTTGTCATGTTTGGACAAATCACATTCACTGAAAAAAAATTCTTTCAAGTGATATTAATCACTAACTTTTAAAAGGACACTTTTAAAAAGTGAATTGAGAATAAAAGATAGAATGGAGGTTAGATTTCAAATCCTAATTTTATCTGTCTGTTTATCTGTCTATCATTCATCTATCTATCCATTCATCCATTCAACCATCCACCCATACATCATCTATCTATCTATCTATCTCTCTATCTATCTATCTATCTATCTATCATCTATCTATCCTTACATCCCAACTGCAGTTCCCCCTTCTCCTCCCAGTCCCTTCCTGGACCCCGACCTTCCTCCCAACTACTCACTCCTCTTCCGTTTCTCTTCAGAAAAGGCAGGCCTTCCGTGGATATCTAACAGCCCTGGCCTATCAACACAACCCACTTCTAGAAGCCTTGAGGATAGTCTGCACTCAAGTCACTAATCTAAAAATCACCTTTTATTATTACTTATGCAGAGATAGTTCTCTCTGTGTGTGTTTAAAGTTAGTCTATAAATGAAGAAAGATAATTGGCAATTCACTTAAACATATCCATAGATAGGGGAATGTAGTAACAACTTCCTATGACTATTTTGATATTATATTTAATCAGAAAAGACAAAATCACCCTATTTATATAGCAACTTAACTGGAAATTATTTACTAAGGGTTTAACCTTAACTCTAGACCCTCACCTCTCCAGCCTTTAACAGAGAGAATCCACATGTTTGCATTTCCTGAGTTGCTAGGTTTCACTGTGTTGAGCTGTATTATCCATAGCTCATTTGGAACTCTGAGTACCTCTGATCAGCAATGGGAATAAAACTTGATTCGTATGTTCCAGCTAAGGCCTATGACTGATCAGAGAATAACCAAGTTGACAACTGTTCTACAACTAATATCCCTGGAGGTATACCAGAAGCCTGTGAGTTACAAGGAGGGTTATACTAGAAATCTATTAGTTACAAAAGCATGACACTGTTTTCGTTGCTAGGATGGGAACAGGAGGAAGAAGGTAGGAGAGGGCTAATTAGGCAGGACCGATAAAGCAGACTTAGATCAGAACAGAAGGGCTTGGCACAGTGCCCCATGGGAACACTTGCTAATTAACACTGTGTGATGTCACAGCAGAAGAACAACACACAAACATAGCACAGTCGATCTCTTCTGAAGACAACTAGTGAAAAGTCTTTTCCTGGGAACTATCTGCGGGCATTTAACTTTGTGGACATATTTGCTAGAACTTTGACACACGCTCTAAACACAGATCCGGTATGGCTTCTCACACTGACCTAACTGACAGTGTCTCCCTCCCTGCCCAGCACAGGGGACATGGAGCACTTTAGGCACTATGCATGTCTTGCCTAGAGACATGGATGGCGCACCTCCTGGGAGCAGTGCCTTCCTATTTGAAATATGGGTGAGAAGTCACTTTATTATGAACAGAAACCTCTATTTGAATATAATGATTTGACCCAGTTTTGACAGTTACATTCCAAACACTGGGCTTTGCCCTTTTCACCTCCCGACTCTGTACTAACCAGCTCAGAAGAGACAAGGTCTCCCTTCAAGATAGATTCTAGTTGGAATTTTAGAAAGACAGAACTAATGAAGATTTGGCTTTATAAGAATTTATGAACTCAATCTGTCTTTAGTCAAACTATCTGTTAAAAGAGCCAATTTTCAACCACATGGTGACCAAGTTATAAGGTCTCAAAAGTAATTTCTGGGAAACACGGCAATTTCAAAGGCATCTTCATGTCCCACACACTGATCTGCTCTCATGACAGCTATTTTCTGACTAACAGATATACTTACAACTTAGAGAATAATTCTTTTATGTGTTTTTCCTGCATGTATGTTTACCATGCATATGCAGTACCTGCAGGGCTCAGAAGAGGGGGGTGTCAGGTGCCCCTGGGACTGGATAGTTGCGAGCCACTATGTGGATACTGGGACTTGAACCCCGGTCTTCAAGAAGAGCGGCCAGTGCTCTTAACAGCTGAGCCATCCCTCTAGCCCCTAATAGGTGAATAAATATACTTTTAAGTTTCATTAGAAATTACTGATTTGGGGGACAGTGAGATGGCTTGTGAAGACATTTGCCACTAAGCCTGACAATCTGAGTTCAATCCCCAGGGTCTTACATGGTGGGAGAGCACTAACTTCTGAAATTCGTCATCTGACCTTCACATACATGTGACATGTATAAGCCACCTCCCCTGCCCCAAACAAGATATGTAATGAAAGAAATTTATATTTGTACTAACAACTTTTAAACTTACCCCTCTGCTATCTTGGGCCTACATAAGTTGTTGTTGTTGTTATAATATGGGAGTCCCCTCTATAATTTTTCCCCTCTATAAAAGACCACAAGTAGAAACATAGCTGATGTTGAAAAAAAAATGAAATGTCTAAGGACTGACTGGAGTTTTCAAGTCGGAAAACTCGGCGTCAGTCCTCGGCTGGCACGCAGCTGACATCTATTTTGTTAATTTTACTGTTTATCCATCAGTGTTTCCTATTTATGGCTGTGGGAAAGCAAGGCAGCGGGATGCTCTGGCTGAAGAGGGGAGGTGGTGACTGAAATCATTTAGCTATTAGCTTTACCCTCACATCCTCCCCAGGGCAGAGTGATGCTCTTCTTAACACATTTGTCTTGGGTCCTTTCCCCCATGGAGAAGAAATCGTGCATTTAGGACAAAGGAGGCAGCTAATTCTGTGAAGAGAATAACCGAGCATTTAATCTTTGATTAGTCTGTCAAAAAGATAAAAGATCTTTGCTAACTAATTTTAATAAGTGCCACATGGACTCTCTTTCAGACTATAAATTACAGCCTACATGGCTGTCAAAAGCAGCGACTTAGAAGCGGCAAAGGCTATTTTTAAAGGCAGCTGGAGAGCTTAAAGTGATAGCCTGAGGTCTACCGGGGACTGGCCTGGGGAGAAGAAAGCAGCTACCATATACAACAATAATCTTTAAAGAAAAAAAGGATTCTTCTCCAGTCTCAGTTGATTAAATAAGTGACTGCGGCTTTGCTCTCACTGAACACTAATCTCAATCAGTTTTGCGTCTACCAGATGGCATCAAGCGTGATGGTCGGTAATAGCTCTGAACACCGGCCGCTGTGACACCTTCCAGCAAAAGCTGGTAAAAGCTTAATTGTTCCTCGGAGGAGCAGGGAGAGTCGGAGAATGAGAGGATGATGCACGTCACTGGGAAAAGGGTGTCGCTTGCACCACTTGCTTCTGCAAATGCTTTTATAACTTGTTAATCACAGGCTTTGTGACCATGGGACTTGGGAAGTGTGCAAACAGGCAATTTTTAGATCCTGTCCCAAAGACTACTGGGACATATCAATTTGTGCCTAGTATACAAAGGAAATAGTGTGGAGCTTTCCCAGCATGCTCGTTGGTTTCCTTAAGGCCCAGTAGAGGACAGCTGTGACAGCCTTTGCATGAGGAAAGGCTCCTGTGTATTGTGAGGAAATGAGGCAGAGATGGGAAAGCACTCAGCCATGGATCTGGAACAGAAATCATGGCTGCGAATGAATGTCTGTGCTGAGCCCCTGCGGGATGCTCAGTGCTGAGGCTGGCAGTCCGTAGGCCTATGCACTGTAATCTGGTGATCTCAGAGGGTCTGTGAAAGGCTCCAGCCCTGCAATTCAGGTTCACTCTTGGGGCTTTGTGCTCTGTTAACTGCAAGCATTTGTTAGTAGCCACTTAGCCCATGGTATGAATGGGTTGACTGGGTTATTTATTTATTTGCTTATTTATAGACGGGGGCTCTCTATGTAGCCCAGGCTGGCTAGGAACTCACTATGTAGACCAGGCTGACCTCAAACTCAGATATCCAGGCTTTAAAGGCATATGCCACCATACCTAGCTTGGGTGTTTTTTCGGAAGAGCAGGTGATATTCAAAAGACAAAGAACATGGCTGCTTCCCACCTTCCCCTGAGGACTGGCAAAGTTGTGTAAGTACTTGCAGATCCTGGGGGACAGGGTGTTAAAGAAGGGTCTTGGGCCCAGAGAAATGGTACTTTTTTCTGAAACCTACATTTTCACAGGGCAGCCTGATATGCATAAAGGCACACAGGAGGTCACGCTAGGGTCAATGTTAAAGGAGATATTCCTCACACAGCCTACCTATACTGCCATTTTCACCAAGGAAGCAATAAATACGGCATCCTCTTCAAAGCAACCACGTGGCACCCTGTCCATTCTCAGCAAGGCTTTATGACACGTGAAATATGGCATCTCAAGCAGCAAAAGAAAGAAAGTTCAGAGTATGAGGAAGAGGTGAGCACCGGAAAGGGAGGAGGGCTGGAGGGAAGGAGGTAGGGGAATGCAAAAGGATTTATGAGGGGGGGGAAAGGGTCCTTAAAACAAAAAGCTGCCTTCAGCATACTGACGAGACACGGCGCTACATTACCAGCCAGGTCCCCCATCATTTTGATACGGACTTAGGAGGATTTAAAGTGGGGATGTACCAGAGCACATGACTCTCTGTTCCTGCTCCACTTACCTAGGAAGGCGGCCATGTTCATCACTTGACTGAACACACAGCTCGCAGGAGGGTTGTCACCTGCAAAACTGGAAGAAGGCAAAGCCTTAGGGTCCGGGTGTCCAAGTCTGTGACTTGGTGGTTCTGACACGCACTTTTCAGGTCAGGCAGAATCAGAGTTACCTGATGTATGGCGCATGCTTCGCACCCGATTTCCTAGATGACAAAGCACAGAGGCACAGATTAAGATAATGTCGATGGTAACTCTGAGGGAACAGTGAATGAATTCTCTAGAGGAAATCTTTACCTTGCAGCTGAATTTAATGGCAAAATTTTGTCATCTTCCACGGCTATAAAGTACCTAGCAAGAGAGAATGACTAGTTTATAAAACAAGTTTAAAACAAACAAACAAAACCTTAAGAATTGGGATTCAATTGGGTTAAATATCTAATTTATCTATGTCATGTCATATCTATTATTTTCTAACTAAGAAAACACTCTTTAGGCAGGTATGTTTGCACACATACAACTGTATTTCCAATATCTGGGAATACAGAGGCACTGAGATCAGGAATTCAAGATCATCTTCAGCTATATAGGGAGTGCAAAACTAGCCTGGGCTACATGAGACTCTCTCAAAAACCAACTAACCAACCAACAAACCAACCAACCAACCAACCAGAAAACAGAAAAAGATCTTTGACTACATTTATTTTTCTTTTGGGTCAGTATCTCACTATGGCATTGGCTGAGCTAGAATTTGTTCCGTAGCTCAGGCTAGTCTAAGACTTACGATCCCCCTCTTTCAGCCTTCCAAGTGCTGGGATTACAGGTGTGCACCACCACAACCATGTCAATTGAGTTCTTTACCAATAGATCACTAGTGCTTTAAAGCTAAATGCCAGGATTAATGATTCATTGATTATCAGGACCTGGAGAGACAGCTCAACAGTTAAGAGCATGTGCTGTTCTTCTAGAGGACCTGAAGTTCTCAGCACCGGTGCCAGGTAGCTCACAGCTCCTGTGACTCTAGCTCCAGCAGCTTCTGATGGCTCCAGCCTTCACAGGCATCTACACTCACATGTGCATACCACACAGAGACGTATACATGATTTAAAAACAAACTCCTTACAAGAGTTAATTTTGAAGAGATTCCAAACTAGCAGTGATACTTATAATCTGAAAACTTGGTGGTGGGGGTAAACCTTATAGCATTAATATCATTTCTTAGGAATATATGGCCTCAATTCTCCCTTTTCTATTTGTTTGTTTAGTTTGGTTTAGTTTTCCTGCTTCTGGTAATCAAGGCTGTGGTGGTTTGAATGAGAATGAATACCTGGTCCCCAGTTGGTGGAACTGTTTGGGAAGGATTGGAGATGTGGTCTTACTGAGGGTGGTATTGCTGTGGGGTGGGCTTTAAGGTTCAAAGACTTACATCATTTCCTCTGCTTCCTGCTTGCAGACCAAGATGTGAGCTCTCGGCTTTTCCAGCCACCATGTCTTTGCTCTACAATCATGGACTCTAACCCTCTGGAACTGGAAGCCCCAGACCAAATGCTTTCTTTTTTAATAAGTTGCCTTGGCCATGGGGTTTTATCACAGCAATAGAACAGAGGCTAAGACAGAGCCTGTGGATTTTTATGTGCTAGGGAAGTGCTCTCCCACTGGCCACCGCCTCATGCCAGTAACATCATTCTTCATGAGTTTTCTTGAGACAAATATTGACTGAATCATCAACTAGGGGAAGTTTTTCTGTGGTAAGCCGGGTCTTCTGGCACAGTGATAACTATTTTATAAATATCTTGTCATAACTAGATTGTTAATGGAGTCCATAGCACATCAGTGTCAAATGAAGAAAATATTGCAAATATTAACTTATATAACCAGTTTTCAAGATTCAGTATAGTGGTACAAGCCAGTCATCCCAGGACAGGCTCCATACCAGCCTTTAGAGTGAAACTCTGTGTAAACCAAAAGCTTCACAAGAAGTATGTGGTGGTACATGCCTGTAATTTCAGCACTCAGGAAGACTGTTGCAAGTTCAAGGCCAGCCTAGTCTACACAGCGAGACCTGCCTTGGAGGGGGTTACAGGTTAAGGGAGAGAGAGAGGAAAAGAAGACAAAACCAGTCTTCGTCATTACCTATTTTTGAATAATTTATTATTCAATTTTGTTATTGATAATAAAGGATGATGAAAATGGAGACTTTAGTAAGGTTGAATCAGTATTATATTTACTTCTAAAAACATCATTTACTCTATATAATAATGTTACTTATAAGTACACTTATACAAATGTGTCATAATACCAAAACTTGGATTTTTTTCTGTATTACTCTTGAATGTTTAAATCATTAACTGAAGTATACTCACACTATCCACAAGCCAGCTGAAGTAAACAAGGTAAACACAAGAGGTAGAAACATCCACACGCTGCATTTCTTCCCATCCATGCCTGTACCACTGAAATCAAATGAACATGTATTAATAGTGCAAGTAAAAATCCACCTACCTCTTTCAAGACGGAGAGTCCAACTGGGAAGGAAAAAAAAACCCATGTATTTTTATAAAATCATGATTCAACTCTGTTACTATTGCTTGATACTAGCTTAGAGATTCTAGATTTTACCTGTGGCCCAGTGGGAGGTTCTTCATGAAAATATACAGCAGTGATGTATTTAAGAAGGGACAAAGAATTTGTAATATGGAATGTGGAAGGGCGGGATACCAGAGTACTTTTAGAGGTACTATTAAAATTAATGGCGCACCGAGCTGCCAGATGCCTCGATGATAGCCATCTGGGTCGCAGTAGGCCCGGCGCCCCCGCCTCTGCGATGCCCCCCAAGAAATAGGCTCAGGCCGGAGGCAGCAAGAAGGCAGAGCAGAAGAAGAAAGAGAAGATCATCAAGGACAAAACTTCTGGACTAAAGAGTAAGAAAGGAGCAAAGCAACAGAAATTTATTAAGGCTGTTACTCATCAAATGAAATTTGGTCACCAGAATCCACGTCAGGTAGCACAAAGTGAAGCTGAAAAGAAATTGAAGAAAGATGACAAGAAGGAAGAACTACAAGAACTAAATGAGTTGTTCAAACCTGTAGTTGCTGCACAAAAAATAAGCAAAGGTGCGGATCCCAAATCTGTGGTGTGCGCATTCTTCAGACAGGGACAGTGTACTAGAGGAGATAAATGTAAGTTCTCTCATGACCTCACTTTGGAGAGAAAAATGGGAAAAACGAAGTGTTTACATTGATGCAAGAGATGAAGAACTTGAAACAGATACTAAGGATAACTGGGATGAGAAAGAACTGGAAGAAGTAGTGAACAAGAAGCACGGTGAGACAGAAAAGAAAAAAAAAAACCAAAAACTCAAGTAGTGTGCAGACATTTTCCTGAAGCTATTGAAATAACAAGTATGGCTGGTTTGGGGTGTGTCCTGAAGATGGGAACAATTGCATGTATCTCCGTGCACTTCCTCCTGGATTTGTGCTAAAGACAAAAAGAAAGAAGAGAAAGAAGATGAAATCTCATTAGAGGATCTAATTGAAAGAGAGTGTTCTGCCCTAGGTCCAAATGTTACCAAAATCACTCTAGAATCTTTTCTTGAGTGGAAGAAAAGGAAAGGACAAGAAAAGATTGATAAACTTGAACAATGGAGAGGCAGAAAGCTGACTTCAAAGCAGGGAAAGCACTGGTGATCAGTGGCTGTGAGGTATTTGAATTTCGTCCTGAGCTGGTCAGTGATGAGGAGGAGGAAGCAGACGATACCCGTTGCTTTCAGGGAACGGGTGATGATGCGGCAGATGATTATATGGGTGTAAATGACATAGATACAAGCCTGTACATCCCAAGAGATGTGGAAGAGATGGGTATCACTGTGGCCAGTCTTGAAAGATTCAGCACATATGCATCAGATAAAGATGAGGACAAATTAAGTGAAGCTTCTGGAGATCTGGCTGAAAATGGTGAAAGAAGTGATTTGGACCAGGACAGCCGAGCGGGAGGACAGGAAAATAGAGCCATCGATGCTGTTCCTGTTGATGTAAACCTGCTCACTGGCAAAGATCTGGATGAACTCGAAGAAGAACTGAACACTTTTGATTTAGAGGAATGATAACAAGGAGGAAAATTAGGTCAGCTCAATATGACCAACATGAACTGAGATTGACTATGTTAATTGTTTGGCCACCTAGAATCAGCAGGACATTTATTTCCCCATGATGATTCTGGAGGGATTCTGTCCTCCACAAAAGGAATACTATCCCTGCGTCTTCTCTTCTGACTTTGACTACATCTCATAGGAAGTTCAGAGTAGTTGGCGGTAAATTAAAAACGGTCATTACAGAAGATGGTTGTTGTCATCACTGTCCACTCATGTAGGAAGTGTAACCGTTTTCCAGCTTTTGGTTTTCATTGGGCATGTGTAATTTCCAGGAACAACAAATTCATACTTAAAATACTTGTGTTTGATGCGGTTTCTAATGAGTGGTTTCCTTTCCTTCGTATTTATATGTTTTAGAGACTGCCTGAAAGGTGAGCATGGTACTTGAAAAAGGAAACTGCGTATGAAGATTCAGTATTGTACATCTGTGGACAATTAGGTGGACACTGAGAATGCAACTTGTCAACCCAACAGGATCAGCTGCAGTGCCCTGTATTAAAGCTGTTTGAAGTTCTCCCCTTTTTTGACAATAAAGTTGTAAATAAAACCATCATACACACACACACACACAAATTAATGGCCTGATGAATCTTACGTGTGTTTAAGTCTATAGAAGAGTGAGAAACAAATGGCTACTAAATAAACTAGCAATTCAGGGGAAATGACAGATGTTTTGCAAATCTGAACGTTCCTGTGTTTATTATTGAGCAGTTCTAGTAGATTCTCAAGATGAATAAATCCTTTGCAGACAATGCTTTCTAATAGCTCCAATAAGCACATTGGCAAAATCACAGACATTGGGTATCAGGGAATGTCTTAACTTCATTTTCCGCTGTCATAAGATTCCCTGACACTTAGCTCCCACCAGCACACTGGCAAAATCTCAGGCATCGGGTATTAGGGAGTGTCTTAGCTTCATCTCCTGCTGTTGTGATAAGATATTCCAATACGAGCAACTTAGAGGAGAAAAACTCCCAGTTCCAGGTTACTGTTCATCATTATGGAGAAGTCACGGCGGCAAGAGCCAGAGAGAACTGATCACACCACATCACAATCATGAGCAGACAGTAGTGTGAGTTAACACACACACACACACACACACACACACACACACACACACACACACTAGTGCTCACCTTGCTCTCCCTTTCATTCAGCCCAGGGCCAAATTTATGAAACTGTGCTGGTCACATTCAGGGTAGGTCTCCCTTCCCTCCTCAACTGACCCAACTAAGGAACTCTGGCAGGGCAGCATAATCCAGACAGCTCCCCACTGATGCTCTCACCACAGGTGATTCTGAATTGTGTCAACTTGACAATAAAACACTAGCCGTCACGCGGATACCACATTTTTTTAAAAGACAGTGTAGTGTGGGTCTCCCCACAATCATGGATCATCAGCAGATAAGGTCAACAAGGACAGTGGGAACAGAGACAACTAGCAGGATGGGGTGTGTGTGTGTGGCGGGGAGGGGGGAAGTGTTTGGAAGCCCAGTGAGTGTCTATGGTGAATAATCACACTAGGACCAGCTATCAAGGTGTAGATCAACTTTACTTAGGGTGATTCAGGCTTATAACGTTTTAGGGGACTGAGGGGTAGGAACATCCAAGGTGGGCAAAGGTCACTGGCAAAAATGCCTCATTAGCATGGGGAAGCACTTCACAAATCTCAGGTACTAGCCAAATAGGTTTTATCAGGAAAAAGGGGATTGATCCTGCAATCAGTCCAAGGCTATGTGACATTCCTCAGGTTGAGGCATCTGTGGGGGTTTAGAACTCCCCAATCAGGGTCAGAGATGGAGAAGCCCTGCTAATGGAGAGTCAAGTATCTGTAAGAACCAGAGCCTCCATCCCTTACAAACTGGGATGATTACAGGGCTGAAGCAGGGTGTGAAGAAAGAGGGTGAAAAGCTTCCCTTTTGACTCAGGATTGGCTGTTGCTAGGGTGAAATCGGAATGGTGGGTAGTTAAGTAAAAGAATTCCGCTGGGAATCAGGAGTCAGAGGCAGATGTATCTCTGGGAGTTTGAGGCCAGACTGGACTCTAGAGTGATTTCTAGGACAGCCAGGGCTACACAGAGAAACCCTGTCTCAAAAAACAAAAGTCCAGGTGACCAAAGAGCATCTCTTATGGACAGTCAATATCACGGGTCTTCAGGGGTGGGATGGGGCAGGAATCCAGGCTTTTGTTCTGGAATGCGAATTGTTGTGGTTTACAGAAACCGCTACAATTGAACCAAAATATAAGAACTTCTCACAGTGAAGTTGGCCATGGCTAACACTCCTGACTTTGACTTCTAGAGATGGATGGAGAAGGTGCAGTTATGGTCCATGTGGCTATTTCCTGCTGATGGTGTTGACACCCTCATCAGGGGGTTCTTGGAGCAGTCTCTGGTGTTGAAGGACAAGGATGCGCTAAAGGAAGGGCCCTCTTCCGAAGCCTCCAAGCCTGTTACTTAGCTACTTTACATCACTGGAGGGAGAAAATGTCATGAAGGATGGCATCCTTGATGGCTTCCAAGCCTGCCAATGATTATCTAGCTACCTAACATTCTCCCCTCAAATGTTAAGTCCTAAAATCATTTAGAATGTGGACATAGAATCAATCTGGGTGATTCTAGATGACACTGGGGGTGTAGAAAGGGCTCACGATCTCTGCTCTTAATTGACTTTCTGACGAGTGATCAAGGGGACAGGATAGCGCTAGTTCATTCCAGGACCATCTGAGTGTGAACAAACTGTAAAGAGTAGATAAAATGAAGGCAGTAGCCAAGAACACAGGTTTAGGGTTTGACAGCTTCAGTGCTAAGATCGTAATAGATATAATCCAAGCTCACTTTGAAGACTTTTTACCATTGAGATGGGGATGCTGACGTGACCTCAGTCTGATTTTGTAGAGCAAAGGAAACAAAAACAAAATTATCAGGAATATAAAAGGAGCAACCCACTCACTGCTAAGAAAGGATGAGCGCCCTCTACTGGATTATAGCCAGGGAGGCTGTGGTTACTCACTTCACTTGTCAGCCGCCCATCAGGCATGGGCTGGTCTATTCTTTGTCTTTTATTATCATCAATAATCTTACTTTTGGTGATGCTTTCTTATTGTGCGTTTAGGACCACGCAGGAGGCCAAACATAATCATTTTCTTCTTTTGTTAAGGCTAGTTGCAGGCCTAGCCCTCAGAAGTTCTTAGGAGGAGCCCCTGGCTCCTGGGGCCTTTCTGTTACCAGTGCTTTCCTTACTGTGATGATAGTCAGTTGGAAGCATGGAGGAAAGTGCTCCTTTGTGGTGACCTCCTCCTTTATAGAATGGATGCTGGGTAGACTCTACATGGTAAGGTCGCCGTGGCCTCTCCAAACGAAAGGAGAATCACCAGGAATATGGGTCATTCTGAGAGATGTCTCTTAGTCCCTGAGATGTATGTAGTTGACTTTGGAGGACAAGGGGCAACGTGTCTGTTTTAATCTCTTTTCTACATTAGGGTAGCTTCCAAGTATGTTTATTAAGTAGTGAGACATCAGTTACACCAGTCTGGTATAATTAGTGTATAATATTTAAAGCTTAAGCATGGCTTAAATACTTCTAAATAAAGTTTGCTTAGCTACCTGGCTCTCGTCTTCCACATGTCTTATGTAACTTAATTGGAGCTTTTGGGACTTGCTCGGGCCTTCCAGTTTTCCTCTCCATTCTGGAAGAAGCATCTGCCACCTTAATTTCCTATCACAAAGCCATCTTTACTAAAAGCATTTCAACTCTTACAACTTTCTAACATCTCCTTTTCCCCCCTCTTACTGAATCCCTTTTATTGTTTTCTTAATGCCTTAAGATACAGTAATATTATCAAGTAAGCTTATCATCATGTTAAAAGACAATTGAATCCAAACTACCCACATAGCATAATCTAATTAAATTAATATCACCGATAAGCATGCTGTCAGACTATGAGACTTTGTAAGTTCCCAGGCAAATCCCATAGAAAACAGGACAATCAAAAATCTTTTTGTGTTTTTCATGGTCCAGAGAAAGATCTACCATTGCCATGCTTTGGGTTCTGAATGAGTCCAAGCAGCAGATAGAGGTGTAAGAAGCAGATACAAACATCTTTAAATTGATGCTACGACATTCAGCAGAAATCAAGGAAGGAACTCCTGTTAAAATGTGATGGTGGAGTCATCCACTGGGGATTTTTAGGCAGAGAAACTTCCTTAGCCTTTCGAGCCACAGGCATTTTATGTCATGTAAATTGCAGGAACATTTTTAGTTGTTCTCAAAGGTACAAGGCTTTCAATTTGAGCTGTTTTGTTCTATTTTCAACCTGTTACAGAGTCAAGGAGCGCTGTGACCCAGGGCAGGGGAGTTTGAAAGATGCTTAGAGCTAAATCATCTTGAGTCTGAAGTAAGAGGGTCAAATCCTAGTTCCTTAGTGAGCTTAAACAGCACAGACAATTTACCAAGACAATACAAAAGGCATTTGTTTCTCTGCATAGCTGGAGATAGCTGATGGTAGTTTTCTAAGGGACCAGAGGAGGTAGAGGAGGAAGGCAGCAGTGTGGGCGGTGCAGAAAACTGGCTGTTTAGAGCCCAGCAGGCTTTCCCACCCATCTCTAGAAGCCAAAGTTGGGACTGTCAGCCATGGCCAATTTCATCCTGAAAAGTTCTTATGTTTTGGTTGAATAGCAGCAGTTTCCAGAAATTAGCACCCCAGAACTAAAGCCTGGATTCCTGTCCAACTCGCCCCTGCAGACCTCAGATAAAAGAAATGGCTACTGGTCATCTGATGCTCTCTTATTGACAGCTCACTCTCTGTTTGCTACTAACAATGGCTAATCTAGGCACATGTACACACAGACACACACACAGATACAAACACAGGCACACATAAACAGACACACACACATAAACACACATACACACACACACACGAATAAACACACACATAAACACACAGACACATACACACACATAACACACACACATAAACAGATACATACACACATAACAGACACACACACACACACATAAACAGGCACAAATACACATAAATACCCAGACACACAGACACAGACACACATACAAATAGATACACAAATACTCACAAACACAAACAGACGCACACAAATGCAGACATACACAGGCACACACAAACAGATAAACACACAGACACACACACACACACACAAATACACAGACACGCACACACATATAAACAGACACGCACACACATATAAACAGACACACACACAGACACAGGCACAGACACACACACACATAAACACACACACACACATAACACACACATATAAACAGATACACACACATAACAGACACATACACACATAAACAGGCACACATACACATACACATAAATACCCAGACACACATACAAATAGATACACAAATACAAACACAAACAGACACACACAAATGCAGACACACACAGGTACACACAAACAGATAAATACACACACACACATAGACACACACAAACACAAACACACATAAAGGCAGACACACACACAGACACACACACCAACATAGACACACACAAATTCAGACACATACACACAAAGAGACACAGACACAAACAGATACACACACAGACACACACAAACACAGATACAGACACACACACACACACACACACACACACACACACACCACAAAGGAAGTTTTTCACCCTCTTTGCCCATGCCCCGCTTCTGTTTTTAGTCATCCCCGTTTCTAAGTGCACGGAAGTGCTGATTCTTATAGAGATCTCTCCTTCTGAGGTTCCCCCCAATAAAGACTTGCACTGTCCTAAAAATATGGTGTCACCATGATGGCTAGAGTTTTGCTGTCATATTAACACAATGAAGAATTACCTGGGGTGGGAACATCAACGGGAAATTCTCTGAAGCATGCTACCCTGTGATCGTGCCTGTGAGATTCTCTGTCAGTTCAAGGTCAGCCTGGCTTACATAGTAAGTTCCAGGTCAGTCAGAGCTACAGAGCTACATAGTGAGACACTGTCCAGAAAGAGAGACAGAGAGAGAGAGAGAGAGAGAGAGAGAGAGAGAGAGAGAGAGAGACTCTAACCTCTAACTTAGAAGAGTTTAAGTACACACAACTCTAAACAACTACTTACTTAAAATTCCTATCAGAATCAAGATTAGTCATTTTTATAACATATATAGCATATTTTATAATAGAACAGGATTTAAGAAATACAGAATCCTTTTCCTTTAGGCTGGAGGGAGTCACACATTTATTTATAGTAATTATTTACTTAATTATTAATCTAGAGGACTGGATATCAGAGGTATGATGTTTTGTATAATGAGTCAAATTAACAGACATTTTAGTTTCTGGCCAGTAAAATATAATCTATGGTTACTATGTCATTTACCCAATGTTGGGAAAACAGTCTATTTGGAGAAATCTAATAAATATTTGAAGTGTTTCATTTAGTAAAAGGATAAAATGTTTTTGTAAGTCAGTTTTAAGATTTTTACCTTTAATCATTGTGTGTGTCTGTGTATGGGAATGTGAGTGTGTGTACAGGTCTCTGCAGAGACCAGAAAAGGACATCAGGTCCCTATCAAAGACTAGAGCAGACTTACAGGTGAGTGGATGACTGGTGTGCTGCGAAGCAAACTCAGGTCCTTTGTGTGCAGTGTGCTCTCCTGACTGCTCAGCTCTCTCTCCAGCCTTGTAGGCCAGGTTTTATAAATACTAGTAAGATTCCACCAGAGTGCTCAGAAACAGCACAGAATCTAGCTTATGACATATTTACTTCTGGAATGTTCCACTTGGATCATGGCTGAGTGTAGATAACTAATATAATGGAAAGTGATACTGGATACGCATTGATACTATTAAAAGCCATGGGATGGCCTATTGGCCAGTGGCTTCCATTTATAGAATGTACAATGTTGAACATTTGCAGGGTATACAATATGAATAATAGGTGTCTATTAATATATGTGGGCTTGTAATAAAGCTATGAATTGTACTAAACAGACAAACACACAATTCCATCAGAAGATGTCTGTAAAGAGAGGAAAGAGAAAAAAAGAAAGCAAAGGAAGGAAGGAAGGAAGGAGAAAGGAGGAAAGAAGGAAGGAGGAAGGAAGGAGGAAAAAGGGAAGGAGGAAAGAAGGAGGAAAAAGGGAAGGAGGAAGGAAGGAGGAAAATGGGAAGGAGGAAGGAAGGAGGAAAAAGGGAAGGAGGAAGCAAGCGAGCAGTGACCGGGTCAACAGATCACTGTAGATCCATCACTAAATAGGTCACTTACAGGATGAGTTCACTCGGGATGATTCCCCTGGAGAGAAAATTAGGCCTTAACCTCAGTTACATCAGAAGTTGGTTCCTTGGGCCTGAGTTTAGTTCCTGAAATCTGTAGTTTCCTTGTCTCACCACACAGAGATTGCTGAATTAGACAAAGAGACAGAGAAAGACAACAGAGGTCAGATTTCACAGGTGTTCTTTCCCTGTGGTAACCACAGGCTCCTGGTGGTTAAGCACCCTTGTAGGGTCATGCTGAGGACTGACAATTGCGCTCCTTGATCTGGAAGCGCTGTAACTGTAGAGGCTAAGCAGATGGCCCAGTGTGTTAGCCCTGGGCTCCCATCTGCAGAGTACGACTCAGAACAACAATACTTTCTTCTCTGGGTACCACTTTTTCTAGAAAGGCACAGAGAGCTTTTCTGGTAATAACATTTTTTTTTTCTTTCAATGTCTTCCCAAAAAATATCTGAACAAATATTTAAGGTTTGCTTTCCTGTGACTCTGTTTTTAGTAATTGGATGCTCTCTACCACTGAACTATATTTTCCTAGTTATTTCTGCACATGGGCAAGGGTCTCCCATGTGCACACACATGTGGAGGCCAGAAGCTGACATCAACATCCTTCTCCATTGCTCTCCACCCTGTTTTCTGAGATAAGGTTTCTCATTAAACCTGGAATTCACTATTTCAGCTAGAGTGGCTGGACAGCTCCAGGGATCACCATCTCTGAGCCCTCATCCCTACTCCTGCGCTGGGATTAGGGTGCATGTCACCATGTCTGGAGTGTTGGGGATCCAAACGCAGGTCCCTAGGTTACATGGCAAGGGCTTTACCCATGGCGCCATCTCCTTAGCCCTTACCTTATTTTTAAATTTTTTTTTTGAGACGATCTCATTATGTAGCCCAGACTGACTCCAACCGTCTTCCTTCCTGAACCTCCCAAGGGCTGTGATCTCAGGTTCTCACCAGGCAGGCAGGGCAAGTTTTTGTTATTCTTCACCACGTGTTACTTGTTGCTTTAGATACCCCAACCACGCCAACGGTTTCTAAATTGTTTTACTTCACTAGTTTAACTCTCCTAGGGCAACTTATGTCTAAATTGTAGGAAACATACTCTATACCCTGCCTGAGGTTAGATGGGAATTGCCCTTTCTTACCATGAAGAGATGCCGTGGGAGCTGTCTATGAACGGACGCATTATTAGCTTGCAGCAGAACTACCCTGGTGCCTCTCCCAAAACATTTCACGTAGGCTTTGATTTCTTCCCTTTTAAAATACTTGCAAATCCACACACAGTTGCAAGAAATAATACAGTGAGACCCTGTTTATTCTTCACATTGTCTCCTTACTGGTAATCTCTAGCATACCAGTAAATGTCTAACATCTTCAACTAAGAACCAACCTTAATATGGCCTCTCAGCTTTGTTCAGCTCTCACGAGCTTATATTGACCGTGAGCTCATTTGGACCTTGTCTACTGCTTTCCCGTGAGTTTTATGTAAATGTCCCATCTCCCTAGATTTGTGTGGTCATACACTTACTGGTCGTTTGTATATTTCTCTGTAGAAATGTCTACTTAATTTGTTTATACTTTATTGTACACTAGGTATCACATGCAGGCCCCGGTGCATGCTGGGTAAGCACTCTCCCATGGAACTATGCCTATGGTCTCTTTACTTTTTCAATTGTCTTATTGTTCCTCACACACCCAGGATATTCATCTCCCATCATGTACCCAAACTCTCCAATTATGTAAGTCACCATCTCATTGTTGAGAGCATCCTTTGGGGTACACATGTTTTTAATTTTGATGAAGCCTAATTTGTCTGCTTTCTCCTTTGTTGCCCGAGTTTTAGTGTCCTAAAACAAAAAATCATTGCCAACTCCAGTGTTGTGAGGCTTTCTCTCTCTTTCCTTGTCATTGTTTTTATAATTTCAAGTCTCCCTGTTTAGGAGTTTGGGTCATTGTGAGTTCAAAGTATATGGTATAATGTGATTTCCTTTTTATTTTTATATTAAAGGTCCATAACTATGTTTTTAAAAGTATCTCTCATCACTGAATGGCACTTCAAAAAATCTGTGTGTATATGTGCGGGGTGTGTCTGTATGTATGCATGTGTGGATGCCCACACCTGTGCAGGCATGTGCAGGTGTCAGGTATCTGTGTATATGCATACATGGATACACACACCTGTGCATGCACGTGCAGATGTCAGGTCAGGTGTCTGTGTGTGTGCATACATAGACACCCACATTTGTGCATGCATGTGTCAGGTGTCTATGTATATGAATGTATGGATGCCCACACCTGGGCATGCATGTCCAGGTATCAGGTCAGGTGTCTGTATGTATGCATACATAGACACCCACATTTGTGCATGCATGTCCAGGTGTCAGGTCAGGTATGTGTATATATGTATGCATACATAGACACCCACATTTGTGCATGCATGTGCAGATATCAGGTTAGGTATCCGGCTTTTTCACCCTGCCCTTATCCCTGTGAAACAGAGCCAGTCACAGAACCTGGAGCTGACCACCCTCTCCACCCTGACCAGCTGGCCCCCAAGCTCCAGCAATCCTCCTGTCTCTGTTCATTCCTAGTGCAGGGTTACAGGTGCACAGGACCACCTCTGGCTCTTACAGGTGC
>JADRCD010224786.1:34966-48129 GCA_019843815.1 Montemys delectorum | reverse complement strand
TATTAGTAGTATTGTTTATTTCATATTTTTACACTATACTACGGTTTTCAGAACAGCTTATATATTTCAAAAGTATTTATATATCCAAGGGAGACGTAGACAATTAACTTAGGAAAGAGAACAACAAAGAGTGAGACTGAATGCTTTGCTTGACATTTGTAGCTCTTGTATCAAGTTTGAAGAAGAAGACTTTATAAGTTACTCTTTTTCTGAGATGAATGCTTTTCCAAATTATCACAGCCAATGAATCAGATTCTTACCCACACCTAATGTCTGTGCCACCCTCCAAGCAGAACCATTGTTCATTGAAACAGTTAGTGAATGACTTTATGGATAGACTATCTTAATACACAACACCATTTCTTAAATGAATGTAACCTGTTCTCTGTGGCCTGAGAATAAAGTCACTCACTCAAGTTAAATAGTTTTGACCAAAACAGGAAGTTTGTATTCAAAAATCGTGCCTACAATTCATTCCTTGGTGCAGCAGAACTGTCAGCTCTCAGCTTAGTTACGATGGAGGTAAAATCCTTTGGTGATGTGAGGGCCATTGAAGTACAGCCTTATTACAATGAAATCCAAGGTCTAAAAATTGTTCTTATTTTGGGCTTGTACCACAGTAAAAGCCAAGATTTTAAACTCTACTAAATACAAACCAAACAAGCAAACAAAAAGACTTTATATATTTATGTTCATTTAAGGAAATACTAGTAGTGATATATTATTTTGAAATACACAGTTAATATGTTTGGAGTTATTTAAAATTTATATTGAGAAAAACATGTATTTTCAGTATTGCTGTAGACAAACATCTACATAACACTGTTAAATTGATTATTGTTTTATATCAAGCAACTTTTATAATACTCATTTTTATTGTTATAATATTTTATAAATGTTAAGGAATATGACAAAAACAGATATTGTAGTTATTGAAGAGGGGGTCTCTGGGAGGAGTTGGGGTACAAAAGGGAAACAAGAATGTGATTTAATTCTATTTACTTAAAATATGTTTTTAAATATTAACAAATTCAGATAAATTGAAATCATGTAACTTTTCTCATCATAATGCGATAAAAGTTAAAAAAAATATGTTTTCTTGTACTCTTTTAAAAATTAAAATATGTATATATGGTATGTGTGTGGGATTGTGTGCATGCCCTGGTGAGTGTGCAGAAGTCAGAGAACAACTTTATGGAGTAAGTTCTTGCCATCCATCTTAACAAATGATACCAGAGATTAATCAGGTTGCCAGGCTTCTGTGGCAGGCGACTCTACTTATTGAGCCTTCTCACTGGCTCAAGCCTTACCATCTTTTATGGAAGTAAATGGATTATATCTTTATAAATATACATACTTTTTAAAAAATTAAGTAGTATGACATCTGCCTTTATAAGACTGAAATTAAAGGACACTTCTATAAAAGAAGTCAGTGATTTCCTCTGATTCATTTTATTCCTAGAGCTTTGAAATTGTTCCTAGCACTGTGTCTCATGACTGGAACTCTGACTAGGGTTGATAAGGGAATGAAGAAAGGACAGGAACACTAAAGAAACAAGGCACATGTGGACAGGAGAAGCTGAGGTCAGGTGGAGTCACACCTACTACTACAGAGGCCTAGAACCTCAGCACAGGGGCAGGGTCTCAGGCTGTAAGCATCCAGGAGGAGGAAGCTGTAGTTGCTACTTTTTGTACACAGTGGTCATTTTGCACTTGGAGACCCCCAAGAAAAGCTTTACCATCCTACAGAGCCTGGCCCATGTAGGAACAGACTTGTCAGTTTACCTGTGGGTTCAGGCCTTAATCTTTATTTACCGTGGCTATGTAGGTGTCAACAATACACATTCATTCAGGGCATCTTCTGTTAGGTTGTTATGGGTTGCTACTATAAATCTTTCAGACGTCACCATTAATTTGTGGTTGTTTAGCTGAGCATCAATTTAGCCCCATGTCTCTAAAACTTGACTTTATACCATGTATCTGAATATATTTAAAACATGGGCTTGAATACTGGATCTTGTAATAGGCCTGAGATTGCCCACCTTTAACTTCTGTAATGCAATATAGCAGGTGTTTGAAAGCCACTGATTTGACTAGCAGTGTTACTAGCAGCAGTGATTTGTGTCTATTTTGGCACACGTTTCTACTTGACTCTGAAACGCTTAGTCTGAATGTGATGTAAGCTTAGTATTTAAAGGCTGATAGGGATCATACGTTCAGTATCTTGTTGTTAAAACACACTTCTTACTAGTAGCGCTAAGATAACTTCAATTGCTACTTTCTTTTCATCCTGTTTTCATAGGGCTCTCAGAATTAAGTAAGAAAGGACTGGTTCCATGGATTAAAAGTTTAATCTGGTGTGCTGTGGTTAAGATGGTGTTTTCCCTGATGAATGCAAGATAATTAGACCTCATTTGAAGAGGCAGTTTTACTTTAAAATTTTGTGGGGGATGGTAGGGAAAAAATCTTCATCTTTAGTTCACATAGTAACTCAGCTATTATACTTTGTGAGTTTTGTTTTATGAGATTTAGTCCATATGCAAACATTTTTACATAATCACATCTAACCAGAGTTTGTAAGTACTGGCTTTATAATTACTGACTAATCCTTAGCCACTTCCTCAATTCTGAAAAACATTGTATAACAGTAATTCTCACTTTAATTTCCTTGTGCCCTCTCTTTGGAGACAGGGAAAGTTACTGTAGTGGGGTCTCTACAGTAGTACCAAGCAAATCAGCAAATTCCTTAAAAGTCCCATTTTGTTTCAGACTTTACTTTTTAAAAACTCTGCACATTTTAAAACATGACTAGTATTCTATGGATTGGCATCATCTTCTGAGTACATATCATGATATGAGTCAGATAATTGAAAAAATATCCATATGGATATACTTTTTATCTTGATTTAAATCATATAGCAAACATTCTTATATTTACTTTTATAATTCATAGTTTGAAGATTACCAGTAATCCTTGTGTAGTAACAATTAGAAGTTAGTATAAGCTCTGACCTATTTCTTCAGAGACAAATAGTATCCGCTCCTCAATTTGGACTGCTTTGGGAATAGTTGTGCTAGCTTTCAGTATGTCACATTAGGGAAGTCATGTAAGGTGTGGGTAAAATGATAATGGTACATTGTGGAAGATTATGTTTCGTGACAGTATATGGAACTCCAGATATCTTCTATTTTAAAGGTTCCTTGCTAACATTCTTTTCAAATTCCAAATAGACTAAAATAGGGAATATAATTATGAGAATAAATTATCAAATTTCATATTTTGTGTTAGTAAAAATGTTTCTTCCGCCTTTCCAGATTTGTCCTTATAAACACTGAGCTGTGAATTTAATGTCAGATGTGGTGGAATTTTTTTTTTTTTTTTAAGCAATTTAAGAATTGACTGAAAGTGCTGTCCTTTATTTTAGGAAGTCCACCTTCTTCAATGTATTAACCAATAGCCAGGCTTCAGCAGAAAACTTCCCATTCTGCACTATTGATCCTAATGAGAGCAGAGTGCCCGTGCCAGATGAGAGGTTTGACTTCCTTTGCCAGTATCACAAACCAGCAAGGTAAGGAATACATTACACCATTATTTATTTACTCAAAGATGGGAAGATATGTGTATTTGATGTGTTCAGAATCAAGTTTCTTCCAAACTTAATATCGCATCACTGTGGGTGATTATAAAAGCAGTGCAGAATGGAAGAGGAGAAGGAGGGGCTCCTTTGTTAATGCAGCTATTCTTTCTGATACTGGAAAGTAGAGGGAGAAATTAGCGTATGTTACATGATTTCATCATGCAGATTGTAAGGATATACATGCAGTATACATAGGAAGAGGTGTGCAAAGAAAATCTCTAATTTATTGACAGTAATTTCTGGGTAGTGAAATTTTTACATGATTTTTGTTTGTTTTGTTTGTTTATTTAACATAAGGTTTGACTATGTGTGGCTGGTCTTGGACCTCTACTCTTCTTGCCTCAGCCTGGAATTTACAGGCATGTAACACTACAGCTGTTTAAGGTGATCTTTACTAATCAGTTGTTCCTTGGTATCCATGAATGAGGAATTGGTTCTCAGACCCTAGAGATATCAAAAGCTGCTCACCTAAAGTGCTGTAATTATTTTGTGTCTATAGCCTTTACACCATCTCCTATATATTTCACATCCTCTCTAGTTTACTTATACAGGTAATTTAACTGTTACATAAATAGGTGGGCAGTGGTGGTGGCTCACGCCTTTAATCCCAGCACTTGGGAGGCAGAGATAGGCAGATTTCTTAGTTTGAGGCCAGCCTGGTCTACAGAGTGAGTTCCAGGACAGCCAGGGCTACACAGAGTAACCCTGTCTGGAAAAAACAAAAAACAAACAAACAAAAAAATAGGTACACTCTGTTGTATAGGGGGGAATAATGACAAGATACCAACTTGCATCTCATTACAGGTGTGGTTTCTTTCTTGTGAGTACTTTTTGATCTGTGATTGCTCAAATGTGAGTTTGTATAATGCTGACTTTATTTGGTTTGTTTTTGAGACAGGGTCTCACTATGTAGCCTTGGCTGGCCTGGAACTCACTGTGTAGATAGACCAGGTTGGCCTCACATTTACAGAGTTCAGCTTGGCTCTGCTTTCTGAGTGCTGGGATTAAATGTGTACACCACTACACCCAGTTCTAACTGTATTCTTAGTTCTACTGTTGTGTTTTCATACAAGTAGTATTTTGACCTTCTAAACTTCAGAAGATAGACTTCCATTCAATTTCTTTATTTCTATAAGGGCCAATAGTCAATGTTTTTTTTTTTTAGTAAAGGAAAACAAGGATATTTTTGAGGAATTCATACCTTTAATACCTAAAATTTCAGCAGATTTGAAATTCAAAAAATATTTTTTGTATCTCCATATCTTTGAAAATTTCAGCAGCGTCTTGTGGTGACAAGAGTCTATACTAGGAGGGAATTCAGCGGGGTGAGATGGCAGCATGGTGGCTGCTGGGCCTACAAGGACTGCCTGTTGTCAGAAGCACAGCCTCACAATAGCCAGGGACAAACAGGAGGCCTGCAAATTAGACGTAACCTGATGGTTATAGTCAATAGGATGATTATAAAGAGGGATTCAGCACACACTGGGATATATTGAGGATCACAGGAACCAGGATTCTCAGTGTTGGAGAAGAGAAGGGCAAATACGACAAGGAGAGAGGTAGGGCTAGAGAGAGCTCTTGTCCCATATTTATATGCTCAGAAATAAATACAGGAAGTTATTCATACACTAGGAAAAACACATGTCCCATGCTTCTGTGTACACATTCAGCCTACAGTACAGAAGAATATACCTCTCTATGTAGATATTCCTGTTCTGTCACAGTAGGGAGAAGAGGTAGCTTTCACTTCTCACTGTGTTATCTGTTTTCTGTCCCCATGTCCTACAAGGCATTACCCTATTTTCTTCTTAATAAAGTTTCGTTTTTTCTAATTAAAGATAAAGGCATACTTAAAAAATAACTTTCTAGATTAACAATACAAATTGAAACTATCATTTTTGTTACCTTTTTAGTACTATGTCATATATAACATACTTACTATTTATCTATTACTACTGAGAATTTAGTTTTCTTTTTAACTTTTCCTAACTTTTCATTCACTTTTGTATTGATTCATAAAACATTTTTATTCACTATTTTGAAGTGCTAATAAATACCAGGTTTCTGTTTTTAACCCTAGCTTCTGCTGAATCCCAAGCATATCTAGCCACCCTCTTGATATGTGCATGTGCCAATAGAACTTTTAGCAATATTACTTATGGGAGTTTC
Organism: Montemys delectorum; assembly: GCA_019843815.1. NCBI lineage: Eukaryota > Metazoa > Chordata > Mammalia > Rodentia > Muridae > Montemys > Montemys delectorum. The sequence continues at coordinate 42,322 of JADRCD010224786.1, read as the reverse complement.
AATTTCAGAAATAAAATAGTTTCCTCACTCATTTTCCTAGGTAAGAAAGAGTTAATGTGGGCTCTGGAAATGGCTCAATGGGCAAGATGCTTGCCATGCAAGGATGAACACATAAGTTTAGACTCCTGAACTTACATTAAAAAAAAACTGGGCACAGCCGGGCAGTGGTGATGCATACCTTTGATCCCAGCACCGAGGAGGCAGAGGCAGGTGGATCTCTGAATTCGAGGCTAGCCTGGTTTACAGAGCAAGTTCCAGGATAGGCAGAGGTACACAGAGAAACCCTGTCTCAAAAAACAAAAAAACAAACAAAAAAAAACCTGAGCACTATGGGGGTGCACTTGTGATCTCAGCAGTCAGTGGCAGAGACAGGTGGATTTCTGGGTCTTGCTGGTCATTAGCCTAGCCTAGTTGGCAAGCCCCAGATCAAATAAAAAAAAAAAAAACCTCTGCCTCAAGAAACAAGGTGGAATATGACCTCTGGCTTTCAGGGTTACATACACATGTGGACACTCAGAAACATACTGCATACTCATGTTCACATATGCACAAAAAAGGGAAGGACATGGGAGATGGCTCAGTGAGTAAAGAGCTAGTCACCCAGCTGTGAGGATTGGAGTTTGGATCTCCAACACTCGTGCAAATGTAGTGCATTGAAGGCAGGGACTAGGAATCCCTCGAGGAAGCAGGCTGGACAGACTGGCCATGTTTATGAGTTCTGTGTTTTTTGTTTGGTTTTGGTTTTTGATTTTTGTTTGCTTTTTGAGTGATTGTGCCGAATGAGTAAGGTAGACAATGATTGAGGAAGACTCCCTATGTAAACTTTGGGCCACTATATACACTTGAAGGCACCTGCAGATGCTCCTGCGAGTGCACATACACACCCACACACACCCATCCACCCATCACACACACACTCTCTCTCTCTCTCTCTCTCTCTCTCTCTCTCTCACACACACACACACACACACACACACACACACACACACACACACACACACGAGGACCAGTGAAATGGTTTAATATGTAAAGGAGGCTGCCATCAAGCCTAACCTAAATTCGATCCCCAGAACTCAGAGAGTGGAAGAAGAGGACTGACCTCTGCAATTTGTCCTCTGATCTCAGAGTGAGCTGTGGCACATGTACACCCCCACCCTCATCCCCACACAAATAATTAATAAAAAGTAAAAGAAAGAAGTCGCAACATATAAAAAAGTTTTTATTTGGGGAGCTATTAATTTATTAAGTCACTATTATGTACATTCCAAACCTTGTTTCAAGAGGCAAATAGTTAATTTATGTGAAATGTTTAGAGAATTCAGCTAGCTGATAAGCAGGTTCTTTATAATAAAATTATCTTTTGTATTTCAGCAAGATTCCTGCTTTCCTAAATGTAGTGGATATTGCTGGCCTTGTAAAAGGAGCTCACAATGGGCAGGGCTTGGGGAATGCCTTTTTATCTCATATTAGTGCCTGTGATGGGATTTTTCATCTAACACGTAAGTACAGTTTGTTTATTTATTAAAATAATATTTTTTCTATATTGCACAAATAGAAGTGAGTGGTTTATAGAAGGTAGCTTTGTTTTGCAAGATGAATCATGAGTTAGTTTACTTATTTCTAACTTTAATGTCCCTGTCATTTCCCCATAAGGTTGCTGAATAGCAAGTGCATGATATAGTCTGGCTGAAGGTTATCCCTTGTTCTGAATTAGAGCCCTGAGGTGTGTTTCTGTGTGAACTGACTTGGGGATTATAAAGGCATTTTGACTTTTTAAAAATTGTGCTGGGTTGAGCCCAGAACTGTGCATGCTTGGGCAAGAAGAGGTCTATACAAGGCTTTCCATAACATTTCAGTTCAATAGTGGCATAGGTTTTGCGAGGGGTTTTCCTGTTATACTCTGAGGTTGACATGTTGAAGATAGCTGTCCTATAAACCTGAATAACCTTCGATGCTACACTTTCATTCAATGCCTGTGCCAGGTCCATGGCACACAAACTTGGGAGATTTGGGCTAAAATACAATGTTTTATGAGTCTTTAAGTCCTATTAGGTAACTGTTTTGTTTATGTCATTCATGTTGCTGAATTAAACATGTATGATTTAGACTGGAGAGATGGCTCAGAGGTTAAGTGTGCTTCTGTTCTTACAGAGGACCTGAGATTGGTTCACAGCACTCATACCAGGTGCCTAAGAACTTCCTCTTATCTAGCTCTAGAGCACCTGGAGCCTTCCTCTGGCGTCCACAGGCACCTTCACACATGTGGCATACATACATATAAACACGCACACATTTAAAAAATAAAAACAAAAAACAAACCATGAGATTTTTATGATGCAGAAAGTTAGTAAAAAGAATTTTATGGGTCTAGGAATATGGTGTATGCCTGTGCCAGTGCTGGGCCGTGGGGACAGATGTAATCTCTGCATGGGCAGCCACTGCAGCCAGTCAGTGAGCTTTAGGTTCAGTGAAAGTTACTATTTTCAAAAAATAAGGTAGAGCATGATTGAAGAAGCTATCTCATGTCAACTTCTGGCTCTCACACATTGGCCTTTATGTGGGTCCCTCACATACATGAACACTTAACCACAAGTGCACACATATCAGTATACGCACACAAACTTACTCATTTAGACTGCCTGTTTCATTTACTTGTAGTCATTAAAGGAGATGCTGGTTTATTAAAACCTCATATTAGGGGTCTGGAGAGATGGTTCAGCAGTTCAGAGCATGTACTGATCTTCAGAGGGCCCATGTTTGGTTCCTAGAATCTACAGTAGGTTGCTTATAGCCTCCTGCAATTCTAGTTCCAGGTGACCTGACACCTCTGATCTCCAGTGACTCCTTTGACATGTGCAAACTCATACACAGATACACACATATATATACATAATTAAAAAAGGGTAAATCTTAAAAACACACACACACACAAACAAAATAACTCTTATTAGGGATGGTGTATAGCTTGGTGGTAGGGAATTTGCCTAGAATGTTTAAAAATTATGTTTTGTCCCTAGCAATGCCCTACCCCCAAAGGAAAGTGTTTGGTATTTATAAAAAAAAAACACTTGAAATTCTTATTCCAAAGAATTATTTAATAGATTAAACTGCTTTTGAAAATAAAATAAGTGTCTCTTATGCTTAGTGTATATTACTTTTGTGGAAGATTTTATTGTTGGGAACATCTGTTTGTACCAGTTTGTTTATTTTTTGAATCTTTTAAAGCTAATTATCCAAAATGCCTTTTTAGGTTAGTCACTTACATGAACTAAAGCAGCTTTTTAAAATAAAATAAATTGCCAAAGTCTTCATTTACTTTGAAGCAGAAATACAAGTGATTCAGAGTAGTTTTTGAAGTAGTTCCATAAGATAACTGTTTAGGGGCTCACTGAGGCCTGCTCTAGCTCCAAGGAAGGTCATTTAAGTGATACCATGAAAAGGAATAATGATCATGTTAGTTTAAATTTGAGGATAAAATAGTTTGAATGAACAGTGTGTGTGTGTGTGTGTGTGTGTGTGTGTGTGTGTGAGTGAGAGAGAGAGAGAGAGAGAGAGAGAGAGAGAGAGATATCATGAGATCCAATTGATCCTAGGCCACTGCATGCTAGTACTACCACTGCCCATACCCTGATACTCTCAGCATAAGTATGTGTTTAGAATCAAACTGATTGTTACTCTTGGCTCTCACTAATAGTTATAAAACTGAAAATATAATCTGCATTTCTGAACCATAGTTTTCCATGTAAATAAGAGCAGCAGTGCTGCACTATCTACATAATTATTTTGTAGTTGAAATATGAGATGTCTTATGTTAGCACATATAAACTATTGTTTATAATGCTACTTTTTTGTGAATATAGATTTTATTTTATATATTTTTTGAGATATGGTCTTACCATATAGCTCTTTTTTGTTTTTTGTTTTTTGATTTTTGTTTTTCGAGACAAGGTTTCTCTGTGTAGCCCTGGCTGTCCTGGAACTCACTCTGTAGACCAGGCTGGCCTCGAACTCAGAAATCCACCTGCCTCTGCCTCCCAAGTGCTGGGATTAAAGGTGTGTGCTACCAATGCCTGGCTCTAACTGGTTTGGAACTCGCTATGTAGACCAGGCTGGTCTTGAATGGAGATCTTGTCTTCTAAATGCTAGGATTAAAGGCATATGCCCATGCGTAAATGTAGATTTTAAATGACAACATATTTTTTTCTTTTCTTAATATTAAAAATTGTGTTAATATGTTGTACTGGCTAGTTTTGTGTATCAACTTGACACAGGCTGGAGTTATCACAGAGAAAGGAGCTTTAGTTGGGGAAATGCCTCCATGAGATCCAGCTGTGGGGCATTTTCTCAATTAGTGATCAAAGAGGTAGTGCCATCCCTGGGCTGGAAGTCTTGGGTTCTATAAGAGAGCAGGCTGAGCAAGCCAGGAGGAAGCAAGCCAGCAAGGAACATCTCTCCATGGCCTCTGCATCAGCTCCTGCTTCCTGACCTGCTTGAGTTCCAGTCCTGACTTCCTCTGGTGATCAACAGCCATGTGGAAGTAAGCCAAATAAACCCTTTCCTCCCCAACTTGCTTCATGGTCATGATGTTTGTGCAGGAATAGAAACCCTAACTAAGACATATGTATAATATTTGCTATTTTTAATCACTATTATGAGTGAAGTTCATTGTATTAAGTGTATTCCAATTGTTAGATAACCAGTATCACCATCCATTTTTAGAGACTTTAAGAAAATATTCATGCTAATTATGCTTTCTTCTAGATTTTTTTAAGGTGTATAGTTTGCTTACATTAATTGTCTGTGCACTGTATGGTTACCTGGTTCCCATGGAGGTCAGAAGATAGCACTTCCCATGGAGGTCAGAAGATAGCACTAGATCCCCTGGAACTCAACTTATACATGGTTATATGCTACCATGTTAGTGCTAGGAATCAAACTCAAGTTCTCTGCGGCAGCAACAGTGCTTTTACTTGATGAGCCATTTCTCTAACCCTCAAATTTTATTTTTATCTGTATAGCTGTTTGGCCTTCATATATGTATGTGCACCATGTGTTGACCACAGACATTGCCTGTTGACCACAGAGGTCACAGAGGGTAGCAGATTGTCTAGGCCTGGGGTTCGGATGCTTTCGAACCTCCATATGGGTGTTAGGAACCAACCTTGTCCTCTCCAAGAGCAGTAAATGTTCTTAACCGATGAGCCACCTCTCCAGCCCCATTAAGGGACTTCTTAATCTTCTCAGACACAGCACTCCACAGTGCCACTAACTTGCTCCAGCTCCAGAGTCACTGTTGTTCTGCTCTTTCTAAATTTGATTACCTTTTGGGTTTTTTTTTGTTTTTGTTTTTGTTTTTTGTTTTTTGTTTTTTGTTTTTTTTCTGAGATGGGGTTTCTCTGTGTAGTCCTGACTGTTTTGGAACTCAATCTGTAGATCAGACTGGCCTCCAACTCAGAGATTCTCCTGTCTCTGCTGGGATTAAAAGCAGGTACCATCACTGTCAGGCTGAATTTGACATAAGTATCACAAGTCAGTGGATCATACAGTATTTCCTCCTTTTCAGACTGACTTATTTCATTATTATTTAACTACTACATCATTGTTCATGGGTTGCTGAGTAACTTCCTATTTATTTATCATGTATAACTTTCAAAATTGTAGATGTTATTATTGCTAATGAATATTCTTATCATGGCTGTCTTTTTATATCTCTGGTATTTCTCAAAGAGATAGGCTTAGCAGAAAGATTAGTGAGAGATATAATACACATTTAAAATTCTGTTGGCTCTTTTTCTACTCCTATGAGAGTTTTAATTTTCTAAAACAAATTTTTGAAAGATATCTAAAACAGGTTTAAAGTCTGTAATAGTAAAATGTATAGATATACATTGATTATAAATTAAAAGTAAATATTGTTCTTATTTACTTTATGTTTTTTTTTAATCTTTTATACCTAATGATTCTTTTTTTTTTTTTTTTGGTTTTTCGAGTCAGAGTTTCTCTGTATAGCCCAGGCTATCCTGGAACTCACTCTTAGACCAGGCTGGCCTCAAACTCAGAAATCCACCTGCCTCTGCCTCCCAAGTGCTGGGATTAAAGGTGAGCACCACCACTGCCCGGCACCTATTGATTCTTAATAGCTTCCTGGGTTTTTTGTTTTTTGTTTTTGTGTTTTTTCAAGGTAGGCAGTCATATAGCCCCAGGCTGGCTTTGAACTCAGTGTATAGCCAAAGATGATCTTGAACTCCTGATCCTTTTTTTACTGAATGCATGGGTTTTGTGCATGCTAGACAAGCATTCTAAAGGCAGTTGAGCCATGTGCAACCTCTCCTGCTTCCTAGTAGAGCATTAATTGGGAAACTTTCTTTAATGGGTAGTTAGTAGATACATTGCTCCATTGTATATTGTGTTTATGTGTGTTTGTAATGCTTAAAAGGTACAAATGTCATGCTAGCTTTAGGGTCATGATCTAAAACTACTAGTGTGCTGATCTCTGCTCTAGAGTTTCTTCGTGCAATATAGGCTCTTGACTGCTGAGCCATCTCTCCAGTTCCCACTGTGCAGAAACTTTATTTTCTTGTAGTCTCATCTGTTTATAGTTTGGCTGGCTCCTGGGCTACATGTTCTACTCAGGAAGTTCTTGCCTCCTCCATTGTCTTTGATTCATTTTGAATTGATTGTACAGGGTGAAAGAAATCAAGCTTTGCCAGTACTATATATTGAAGAGGCTGTCTTTATCCAGCATATATTTTTGTCTCCTTTGTCAAAATTATGTGGGCATAGCTTTTTGGTTGTTTCATTTTGGGGTCCTCTAATGAGATCCATTTTTATACTAGTACCAGGTTGTCTTTGTCACTGTAGCTTCGCAGTCTAATTAGAGGCCAGGTATTGTGATGCCCTAGCAGTGTTCCTACCTTTGGTTATTCATGGGCTTTTGTGCTTCCATAGGAATTCCTGAGTTGTTTTCCTAAACCTGTGAAATTTGACATTAGAGTTTAGGTAGGTAAATTAACTTCTGTAGTATAGCCTTTTCCCCCCAGTATTCTGTCAGTCCAGGAACTCGGGATGTTTCTCCATCTTCTTTGATTTCCTTTTTCAGTGTCTTGCACCAGATCCTTGAAGCTCATTTGCCCTCTGGCTAATCTAGAGGAGTCGGTGAACATCAAAGTCCCTGACAGACTCTTTCTAAAAAGTAAAAAGCTGAGAGTAATTGAGGAAAAATACCCACCGTAGCCTCTGTCCTCACATGTGCACACATGTGAACCAGCATACATATAATACGCATACCTACAGCAACACACACATGTATTCTCTCTCTCTCTCTCTCTCTCTCTCTCTCTCTCTCTCTCTCTCTCT
>JADRCD010224786.1:0-34956 GCA_019843815.1 Montemys delectorum | reverse complement strand
TCTCTCTCTCTCTCTCTCTCTCTCTCTCTCTCTCTCTCTCTCTCTCTCCACAATAGAGAATGAGAGAAGAAGCACAGGGTATCTATCAGCTTCTGATCTCTGAATGTGCATGCAACAGGCAAGTGAGCATGAAAGCCATGAATGGCAAAGACATTTGCTGTGCAGTGTGCTGTAGCTAATTTGAGACTTATGCATTACACATGTTTGAAAGCTGGCAACAAAAATTCATATTCCTCTTGTGGAAGAAGGAAGATGGTGGTGGCAGGGAGATAGAAGAAGTGTAGGTATTCTATCTGGTAGACCCTTCCTCATTTAGTACTTAGTCCTTAGACAGTTGTTTTGATTTGATGTTAACTTTTAGCTTTGTTGACTTGTCTGTGCAGTGATGGAGCTGATAAGCTCCGAGATGACTATTTGATTGCTTTCTGTACCTCCTCTCAGCAGCAGGCTGCTTCCACTCTCCCCCAGTGTTAGACACATATCACAGAGGTCTGCAGTTACCAGTATGATGCTGGGTGTTCCTTGCATGTAAAGTGTGCCAGTTTTGGAACATAGAAATGCTTTTATTCTACCATAATAATTATAATAGTAAGCTCAAGACTTCTTTTTGACCAGTAGTTTATTTTTAATTTTATTTTCAGTGCTTATTTCATAAAGTAAGAGTCTATTTTAGGAAATATAGCATTTCCAATTTTAGAATAACTGCCAGTTGTACCATGGAACTTGAATTAATTAATTAGTTAGTTATTTAGTTAAATGACAGGATCTCTCTATTACGTAGTTTTGGCTATCCTGGAACTCCATATATAGACCAGATCTACCTGCCTCTGCCTCCCAAATGCTCCCAGGTTAAAGGTGTGCACCACCACTACCTGCCTGTACCTTGGGCTTTTGTGGCTGTTTCTTTTTGTTTCTGAATATGCAGTCTTAATCCTTAAGAAAGCACTTTCTTCTTTCCTCTCCAAACAGGATTGTAAGCATTTGCTAAGTGTACTTCCGTCTTGGTTTTTCCCCTCTTCAGCTGGTCAGCCCAGTTCTTATGGACATAGAGCTAAGATCAGATCGTGTAAAGATGGTTTCTTGGTTTCTGTTAGAATTTTTGGGAAGGGGAAATAAAGGCCCTTATCCTTTTTCCTGAATTATTAATGGCAGCTGTGTCTTCTTTCTGTTTTATATTACTAGTCTCCTATATCTGTCTGAATTTCATATGTCACAGTTGTTTAGCTAGAGCTTTAACAACACAGTTCCAGAGAGCTCCTTTAGTTTTGTTGTGGGCACTTGGCTAACAGAGCTGGAGGTGGGACTTCAGATTTGAGTTGCCTTTTTAGTTTATTTGGAGTTACAGCCCTCAAGGCACTACTGCTTTATTGAACTGCTAAATGAGAAGGTAAAACTGCCTTCATTCAACTGCCCCACCCCCTTAGGTAACGTTAGGTGTTTATATGTTAGTAAATCACCTTTAATCACCATGAACATAAATTTCTGTTTTCAAGAGCCCACCTTCCCCCCTTCATAAGCTTGTCATTTAGAAGTTTTAAATGAATCACACATTTTTGCCTAGACACAAATTGCCAATATAAAGTTGTCTTTGATTGTATTCTAAAATAATGGAGTTTTCTCCCTTGGGTTCTGTAATTATCTTTTTCAGCAGTATTTATTAAATTAATCTAGTATTAAACTTCAGCAAATAATTTGACTAAACCCCATATGTTTTCTTTGTTTCTTCAGAACAAATTCAATGGAATCTATAATTCTGCAGTAGTTCTCATTTACGTATACAAGGAATTCAAATAACCAGCCTCTGTTTACTATGGGAAATACTACATAGCAGAAACAGTTTCTTCTACTTTAAATTGCAATGCTGTTTGAAACTGTTTAGTCTACTAGTTATTTGCAGTTTAATTGTTTGGATATATTTTTATGTCCTTGGTGGTCTTATATTTTAGGTGAATGGAGCGTTCTTATTTTTTCTTGAATTTTTTTCTGACATAACTTTGAGGTTTCACTTTCTGTTCTCTGCTCAAAATAGCCAACTGTAGGGGTCACTTTGTAACTCTTGTATCAGTAATGAGTTTAAATTAATCAGGGATTTGAGAGCAACTTCTAACGTCCATGAGAATTTCTTGATCTTCAAGCATCAAGTTTTGAACCACATTTTTCTTAGTTGTCAGAACTCTGTCATTTGTTAGGTTAAAAATGTAAGTATTGGAACAGGCTTGGTTTTGGTTATCAGTGCTGTCTGTGTTATCTTTGAGTGAGTGGAATCAACCTCTGTAGCCTGTTCTTTTGTAAACTTTCCATGGATACTTTGAGCTCTCCTTTGTGTGCTGAGTGTAATTCTTCTATAGCAGTGGTCACACTCACTGCAAGACCAACCACAGAGCTTGTCATTGCCATTCTGCAGATGTCTCTAGTAGCCAATAATTATAGTGGTCCCTTGATTCGAGTAACTGGTGGTAACAAATTACCAAAGGTGGAGTAGATTGGGATTTTAGTTAGTAAGATGAGGTATGAAAGGGAATTATGGTGGGTAAAATAAGGATTAAGTATTAGATTGACTCTGAAAAGAAAAAAATATTTCAGATAGTAAAGTAGCTGGGAGGGGAAAGCTGGGATACTGTTAGGAAACATGATTTAGAGGTTTAAAGGTGTATAATGTCATAATTAAGAAGTGAAAACAGAGTGAATAAAGATGAGAAAAAGGAAGACAGGATAAGAGATAGCTGAAAAAGGCCTTCCAGTAAACAAGATGTGGAAACCGTCAGCAGCAGTATTCAAACCTAATTGAGCAGCATACAAACAGGAGCAAACACCATGACGTGTATATAAGAGTGGGAATAAAATGTAGAAAACAAGACGTAGAACACTTACCGACTGAGTTGCTGGCATTCCTTCACCATTAAAAAATGTGTAGTTCTCAGATCCCTCTGTCTCTAACAGGCTGCAGGTGCTTTTGTTGGGGGAAAGGGGACCTTATAGCCTCAGAGTTCTTGGGGTTCTGGCACAAAGGAGTGTAGGGGAGGTTGTAAATCCTTTCTTGATAGTTCCCTGGGCAACCCCACCCTCTTCTGGTCCCCCTGGTCCCTAATGTGATAAGTAGCACCTCTTTCCCTTTCTGCTCTGTCCTGAGCAGCTTCATTAGGCGGGTCTTCCAGCTAGGCAGTGCTTATGATTGTTTTGTTTGTTTGTTTGTTTGTTAATGTATCTGTGTGTGTACACTCATGTGAATGCATGGTCCTATGTATATGAGCCTCTGAGTGTGTGCAGTAGGGCATACATATATCCCACATTTGTGTTGGGGCTATAGGTCTTCTTTGATCATTCTTTATCTTACATGTTGAGGCAGAGTCTCTTACTTGAACGCACAGCTTACCTATTCATGTAGTTTGATTAACCAGCTTGCTCTAGGAATCCCATCTCTGCCTACAGAGTGCTGGGATATAGCTGGGTCATCATGTCCTCTTAGAATCTATGTGGTTGCTGAGAATCTGAACTCAGGTCCTTAGGATTGTACAGCAAGTACTTTATACCTACTCCATCTCCCCAGTCCCTTTGTTTGCTTTATAGGAAGGTTTTGTCCAGTACCAATAACAGTACACAGATATTAGTTAATTAACATTTTGGTTTTATGAGACAGTCAGAGTCAGTCAGTCAGTCAGTCTCTCACTCTCCTTCCTTCTCTCCCTCCCTCTCTCTCTCCCTCTCTCCAGAGTTGTTTTCCTGTGTTCTACATAGCTGTTCTGAAACTTGCTATGTAGATCAGGCTGGCCTTGAACTCACTGAGATTCACCTGCCTCTGCTTCCTGACTGCTGGGATTAAAGGCATGCACCACCATACTTGGCTTGAGACAGTATCTTTTTTTTTTCAAATTGATTTAAATTTTATTGCATTACTATGAGAAAAGATACATAATTTCAGTTTATCTGAATTTGTTAACATTTAAAAACATATTTTAAGTAGATAGAATTACATCACATTCTTCTTTCCCTTTTGTACCCCAACTCTTTCCAGAGACCCCCCCTTCAATACCTGCAATACCTTTTGTTTTTTTTTATTTTGTCATATTCTTTAAAATGTATAAAACATGGTAACAGTAAAAATGAGTATTAAAAAGTTGTTTGATATAAAACAATCAATTGACCAGTCTTATGTAGATGCTTGTTGAGACAGTATCTTATGTTGCTCAGTTTGGCTGTGATTTTACAGTTGAAGCTGTCTCCAAACTTCTGATTCTTTTACTTCTGAGTGCTTTAATTAGGCTATAATTCTGCATGGCCACTTTTGCTGTCTTATAAGAATTTTTTTTTAATTGTATATGTAGCTTGAATTATTATAGAATATTTGGCAACATATTAATGTACTGGCAATATGTCAATACACTATCTCATACAAATAGTTTTATCCCAGAATTTAACTCTGGTTTGTCTGATTAAGCCTTTTCTCTTTTAGATTGAGAATACTGTATTTCTCTGTTCATGCAATGTTTCATTTTGTAAAGATTACAGCAAATATTCTAAGAAATTCTATTATAAAAACATTGATTATGAAGTGATAAAAGCTTCTCTTGATGTTTTATTTCTATAGCCACCTGTTGTGTTATGTGCATAGTGTATACATTTGAGCAAGTGCTCATCCCTTGTACATGAGGGGAAGTACAGAAGTCATTTGTGCTTGTTTTGCAAGATGTTCTTTTGTATTTGTGATATCAGCTTTGTTTTATACAATTAAAGCATTATACACTAGAATAATATCAGTTGCAACCACTAAATGGAAGGACCCAAATTTGTTGACTAAATGTATGTAGCTATTGACTGCTATTTAACATGATAGGTTCATTAAAGAATTCTCTAATTTTGGTAGCAAGCGAAAACATGGCTTATATTTATATATATTATAATTTACATTTATTGTATTCATATTTTTCTAATTTTAAAGTTGATTTTCATTCAGTATGTACTAGCAACATATAAACATCTACATGTGAAATAACCTTCAGTTATACAGTTTGATTTCTGGTGAGTTTACTGCTTTAAACAAACATTCACTATCACTTTAATGGTATTGTTCTTTTTTTTGTTTGTTTTTTTTTTTGTTTTTTTTGTTTGTTTGTTTTTTTTCAAGATAGGGTTTCTCTGTATAGCTCTGGCTGGCCTCGAACTCACAAATCCGCCTGCCTCTACCTCCCAAGTGCTGGGATTAAAGGCGTATGCCACCACCCGGCAATGGTATTGTTCTAATTTTCAAACTTCTGCTAAAATGTGCTACAGTGATTTTTATTCCTTTTCCCCTGTTGGGAAGAACAGAGTAGTATAGCTGTTCAATTAAGGTTTAAGATTGATGTTGGAATAATATTGAGACTGTTAGCTAACTTCTTTTATACTTGCGCCAACATTAACTCTGCACTGCAGTCTACATGGGTAGAGACTTTACCAATGTCTTTTTTGAATCTGAACTTCTCCCTTGATTTGTTAAATAATTCTGGTTTTAATTTATTTGCATTGTTAAGAACCTTAGAATACTAACATTATTTAAATTTACATGTACTTTCTTCAGATAATTATTTCAATGAACAGGTTTTAGAAATAATTGAAAATTGCTTAGTTAATTTTGTGCTAATTACTTGTACTTTGTAAAAAAACCTTAAGAATGTCAGTATTTAGCTTTTTTAAAAAAAGAATTATTTATTTATTTTATGTATATGAGTACACTGTTTCTGTCTTCAGACACACCAGAAGAGGGCATTGGATCCCATTACAGATGGTTTTGAGCTGCCATGTGGAATTGAACTGAGGTCCTCTGGAAGAGCAGTCAGTGCTCTTAATGACTGAGCCATCTCTCCAGCCCTCATCCAGTATTTAGTTTTTACTGTAATAAATTGTGAAAGGTTAATTCAGAATAAGGGCATTTGCTAGTGAGATCTAGTGTTGTGTCCCTGTGATATTTTAGACTTTATAAACTGCAGCACTGGTCCCTATATAGAAACTACATGCCTTCAATGATTAGAAGACAAAAAAGTACTTGCAAGTAAGACTTCTTATCCTTTTTAGAAGCAAGCTAAATTCAAATGGAAGCTTTATTATTTACATGAGCAAAATGCAAGATTTGCTTTTGGCTCCTTGGCTGCTGTGATGTGAGTGCTGTAATATAGTGGACATTGGTTCCGAATGGCTGAGTCATAGGAAGAACATCTGCTCAGAAGGCCCAGAGACAGCCCGAGTTATGCTCTGAGACCTCCAATCAGTACATCTATTCCTGAGACTTGAGTTGCTACAAGGATAGTTCTCTATTTTGGCGCACTCACTGTATGAAGACAGCATATTAATTTTTTTTTATTCATGGAACTGGGATATTTGTGCTGGCGATGTCTAAAAAGTAGAGTTACAGTAATGACACTCTTGAGACTAGACATCCAGGGACTTCAACTATTATTAACTTCAACTATTTCTTTTTTTTTCTTTCTTTTTTTTTTAAAGATTTATTTATTATTATAAATGAGTACACTGTAGCTGTCTTCAGACACACCAGAAGAGGATGTCAAATCTCTTTATGGATGGTTGTGAGCCACCATGTGGTTGCTGGGATTTGAACTCATGACCTTTGGAAGAGCAGGCAGTACTCTTACCCACTGAGCATCTCGCCAGCCCAACTTCAACTATTTCTTATCTTCAACTAGTTGTTTATAGTAAGAGTTTTACCTTGCAGACACATAGGTGTTGTACAAAATACATGATTTAGAAAAAGAGAAATGTATGTGGAAGCCAGATGCCTAGATGCAGATAGAATGTCTAAGAAGAATAAGACCATAGCTAGGTGCCTCCTGAACCTAGATGGAGTAGGGTGAGGGAGACTAGACACAGAGAAAGTTGTGTCACATTTATATATGTGAAATCATTAGTATGCATTTTGTTTTTTAAAAATCACCCTTAATTTCACTGCTCAACAAGTCATTAAATGGGCAATGTCTACATGGACTTGTATGAGAAGATGTTACCTGACTGGGAGATCTGAATCTTATTTAATTTTTTTTTTCTATTAAAGACAGGGTTTCTCTGCAACTCCTTCCATGGGTATTTTGTTCCCCCTTCTAAGAAGGAATGAAGTGTCCACACTTTGGTCTTCTTTCTTTTTGAGTTTCTTGTGGTCTGTGAATTGTATCTTGGGTGTTCCGAGCTTCTGGGCTAATATCCACTTATCAGTGAGTGCATACCATGTGTGTTCTTTTGTGATTGGGTTACCTCACTCAGGATGATATTCTCCAGATCCATCCATTTCCCTAATAATTTCATAAACTCATTGTTTTTAATAGCTGAGTAGTACTCCATTGTGTAAATGTACCACATTTTCTTTATCCATGCCTCTGTTGAGGGACATCTGGGTTGTTTCCAGCTTCTGGCTATTATAAATAAGGCTGCTGTGAACACAGTGAAGCATGTGTCCTTATTACATGTTGGAGCATCTTCTGGGTTTATGCCCAGGAGTGGTATAGCTGGGTCCTCAGGTAGGACTATGTCCAATTTCCGGAGGAACCGCCAAACTGATTTCCAGAGTGGTTGTACCAGCTTGCAATCCCACCAGCAATGAAGAAGTTTTCCTCTTTCTTCACAACCTTGCCAGCATCTGCTGTCACCTGAGTTTTTGATCTTAGCCATTCTGACTGGTGTGAGGTAGAATTTCAGGGTTGTTTTGATTTGCATTTCCCTGATGACTAAGGATGTTGAACATTTCTTTAGGTGCTTCTTAGCCATTTGGTATTCCTCAGTTGAGAATTCTTTGTTTAGTTCTGTACCCCATTTTTAATAGGGTTATTTGGTTCTCTGGAGTCTAACTTATTGAATTTTTTGTATATATTGGATATTAGCCCTCTATCAGATATAGGATTGGTAAAGATCTTTTCCCAATCTGTTGATTACCATTTTGTCCTATTGACAGTGTCCTTTGCCTTACAGAAGCTTTGCAATTTTATGAGGTCCCATTTGTCAGTTCTTGATCATAAGCTATTGGTGTTCTGTTCAGGAAATTTCCCCAGTGCCCATGTGCTTGAGGCTCTTCCCTACTTTCTTTTCTATTAGTTTCAGTGTATCTGGCAAAGTATGGAGCAGAGACTGAAGGAAGGACAATCTAGAGACTGCCTCACCTGGGAATCCTTCCCATATTCAATCACCAAACCCAGACACTATTGTGGATGCCAGCAAGTGCTGGCTGACAGGAGCCTGATATAGCTGTCTCTTGAGAGGCTCCGCCAATGCCCAACTAATACAGAAGTGGAGGCTGACAGCCATCCATTGAACTGAGCACAGGGTCCCCAATGGAGGAGCTAGAGAAAGGATCCAGGCAGCTAGGAGGAAGGTCTCCAAGTCCATCCCTATAGTGACACACTTCCTCCAACAAGGCCATACCTACTCCAACAAGACCACACCTTCTAATAGTGCCACTCCCTGGGCCAAGCATATTTAAACCACCACACACAGGAAAATTGTAGTAGAAGTACTAGGTAACAGGATTGGTCAGCACACACCTATAAACCTAGCACTTGGGTAACAGGAGGATTATCAGTTCAAGCCAGCTGAGGCTATGCAGATTGTATTTCAAAAACAAGCAGACAGCAAACACTTTATAGTTTGGAAAATTTCAAAGTATAATCTCTTGAGACTTTTATTGTATATAGTCTATTGTTGTCCAAAACATTATTGTGTGACTCAGGCCCCTTGTATATATGTATATGTATATGTATATGTATACGATGTATATGTATATTATGTATATATATGTATAAATTTTTTCCCGGATGCTGTGGCTCAAACTAAGAGCCTTATATATACCAGGCTAGTGGCTAGTGCTCTACCACAGAGTTAATGTCCCTAATGCTCACCACTGTATTTTAAGTGACCAAGGATTTTCTAGAATACATGAAACACATTCCAAGAAGACTAGATAATCACAAACAGTATGAATAACATACACATTAACTCATAAACATATGTAGATTCAAATTGTTGAAAACAAAGTAGAAGGAATTTGGTCTGGGGAGGTAGCTTAGTGATGGTACACATGCCTGGCATATGTGAGGGTCTGGGTTCAGTAACTGGTACTGGTAGAAAACCAAACAAAAAAACAGAAAGAAGGAAGTCTCAAAGGCACCCACAGAAACATTACTTACAGAGAATAAGAGTAGAAATTTTGCAGTCCCAGAAACTTATGAGAACTAGGAGGCAGAGGCTGAGAATTTTCTTACTGAGCATTTTGTGTAATAATAAAATGTGTTCTGATCTAGACATGAAGAACTAGCTCAGTGGTTAAGAGTACTGGCTTCTATTTCAGAGGACTCAGGTTCAGTGCCTACCATCCATATGACAGCTAACAATCATCTGTAACTGCAGGGCCAGAGGATTTGATGCCCTTTACTGGCTTCCACAGACACAGCACACACATGGTGCACATACATAAATAAAGGCAAAACACCCAGACGCATAAAAATAATGTTTTGTTTTGAGGTGGTCTTATGAAGTCTTGACTGGCCTGGAATTCACTGTGTGGACCAGGCTGGCCTTGAGCTCATAGTGATGCACCTGCCTCTGACTTCTGAGTACTGGGATTAAAAGTATGTGCTACCAAATCCTGCAATAATTTGTTTTTTGTTTTTTTCTTGAGACAGAGTCTTACTAGGTAGTTTGTCCTGTAGACTAGGTTGGTCTCAAACTCATAGAGATCCTGCCTTTGCCTCCTAGGTATTGGGATTAAAGGTGTGTGCTATTCTGCCTGTCCAGTTTTTTGGTTTTTTGTTAATTTTTTTTAAGTTTTAAATTTATTAAATTTTTTTTAAATTAAATCTATTCATTCTAGTTCCCCTTGGTCCCAACCAACTTTAAGAGTTCATTTGTTTGTGTTGTCTCTCTCTGTATGT
Organism: Montemys delectorum; assembly: GCA_019843815.1. Classification (NCBI taxonomy): domain Eukaryota; kingdom Metazoa; phylum Chordata; class Mammalia; order Rodentia; family Muridae; genus Montemys; species Montemys delectorum. Next base: position 25,054 of record JADRCD010224786.1, on the reverse strand, counting down.
GTCTCTCTATGTCTCTCTGTGATTCTCTGTCTCTGTCTGTCTCTCTTTTCTTCCCTCCCCTCTCCTCCTATCCCCTCCTTGAGAAAAACTGACCCTCCCTCTCCTAACTGTCATCAGTTGCCATTAGCTCTTTATTTAGGTGTTGGACCTCATGGCCAACTTCTCTTTCTCCAGTGCTGGGATTTTATCTGGCTTGATTTTGCACAGATCTTGGGCATCATATTCACAATCACTGCAAGTTCATATGTGCAGTTGCTCTGTTGGGTCCTGAAAACACGAATCCATTATAGTAACCCACCCTTTCTGGTTCTTAAAATCTTTCTGTTCTCTCTTCTACAAATGTCTCTGCACCTTGAAAGGAGGTGGTATGATGTTATTTAGGGCTGAGCACTGCTGCAGTCTTTTTTCTTATGCTACCAGCTGTGGGTCACTGTATTACATGCTATCTACTGCTTTCAAAAAAAAAAGCTTCACTAATGAGGTTCACTAATCTTTGGGTGTAATGACAAGTCGTTAAGAATTGGTTTAATACTATTTCCATTTAGCAGAATAACAGTAATAGGTTCTCTCCAAGGTGTCTGTGTAGCCAGAGCTTTTTGACCCTGGTTATGATCAGACATATGTCTTATGAAATGGGCTTTAAGTCTTGTCAGAAAGTTGCTTAATACTCTCATAACAATTGTGCCACTATTACATAGTGGGCATATCTTGTTAGTCAGCGATTATTGTAGCTTGCAGGATTCATAGCTGCATAAGATTTATTTTATTTTTTTTCTCTGCTAGCGTAGACAGCATCTTCTAGCACTGTGAAAGTTGGCCATTAGGGGTCAAACTTCCAGGTCATTATTAGCTTGATTTCTCCATTGTCCATGACTCAAGTATGTGACATCTTCTGCAGTAGGTTCTTACTTCCCTCCCTCTCTCTTCCCCCTTTCTTTCTCTATCTCCATCATTATATGAATATGTATATGTATATGTATATGTATATATATATATGATGTATATGTATGTCTTAGTAAGGGTTTCTATGCCGTGAACAGACACCATGACCAAGGCAACTCTTATAAAGCCAACATTTAATTGAGAATGTCACAGTTTCAGAGGTTCAGTCCATTTTCATTATGACAGGAAGCATGGCAGTGTCCAGGCAGACACTGTGCTGGAGAAGGAGCTTATCTTGATCTGAAGGCACCCAGGAGAGAGTATCTCCCACAGGGGGTGGAGCTTGAACACCAGAAGCCTTCAAAACCCACCAGCATGCACATTGATGTACTTCCTCCAACAAAGCCACACCTATTCCAACAAGGCCACACCTCCCAATGGTAGTAGTACTTTTTATGGGCAGAGCATATCTAAACCACTACGATATATATGTTTTATATACATTTATATTTAGTTGTTGACAAATAACTAAGCAAAAAATATATATGCATATGCATGCTTCTACAATAGTAGGTTTCCCACATGACTTTCTCAAAGGTTTTTTCATGTTGTCCCTTTCCACACTCCACCTCACCAACTTTAGATTTTTGTGCTAGTTTGGCCATGTACTGTGGTAGCTGCCATAGATAGATAGATAGATAGATAGATAGATAGATAGATAGATAGAAGAAATATAGCATAAGCACCTATACATATAGCCACTTGTACTCTGGTTCTATGGCTGGATTTCTGATGTATATTTAAGTCCGAGAAGTCTGATGTTTCCAGCAGTTGGTGGTCAAATGTTGATACTGTTAATAAAAATAAAAGTGAATGTATTTTTAAAAATTATACTAGTGATACATCAAATGTAAAATTGTTTTTTCATAACTTAAATATATTCATAACAAACTATTTTATCATGAATTTTTAAAAATCTTCATTGAGGAAATGTTTCCACTAATGTTAATTGGCTAGTAACTGCTGTTTTCAGTGTGCTTCAATTACAGTATGTTACTTGATTATATGTTACAAAGTAAATTTAAGGTTATTCTAGGCACTTAGATAAAGTACTTTGTGGGTTAACTCACTATTAGGGGCAGATTTTGTACATATTTTTTTGAGGGAAGGGAAGGTTTAAGTAAAAAATGAAGATAATACTAAAACATTGTCTATTATCTCATTAAATTAATCTGTTTGTATTTCTTATTCTTATTGTGTAACGAGATTAATTATAAATTTAATTGCCTGTGCATAATATTTCAGAAACATGAGGTAGCTAGTATTATTGTTTAATAATTGAGAGCAGCATTTATTGAGTAATTGATGTCATATGGAAGCTCTATCGATCCAGGTTAGTAAAATTAATAATATCTCTCCTTAAAAGTTCAAAAAGAGGAAAATATGATAAGTTATAAAAGTCATTAATAGCTCAGAATTAGTAAGTAGACCTTACAGTATTCTAATGCACATGTTGTTTTATTTTGGTTATTATAATATTGCTACCATTAATAGAGGTACCTATAACATGTTTATTCCATTTAGGCCCCTGTTTGACAAATAATTAAGCACAATATTGATAGGTTCCATGATTGATAAAGAAATGTTTTAAAGTATTCCAAAGCTAATATAGAGTTCCCATAAGTGAACCTTTAGAGCAATATATTTGAATATTCAGTGTATGAACATGGTTTGGACTAGACTCAAGGAAAAAGAATGCTGTGTCTAACCATTTTAAGAAGTTTCTGTTTATTTAAACTTTTATGATAGTAATAGAAATTATTCACACTGACATAATCATAAAACTTGGGAAATAGAATTTCATAAGTAAGCTATTTTTAAATTATTTTTAATTTTTGCTTCCTTATATCCCTAAATGTAAAGTAAAATACATACTGATAAAAAAATACATGTACACATGTATATGCAACTTTTTGCTTTTTATTTTAATATAAGCATTATCCTTGGTTTAAATTTCTACTTAACATTACTTTGTTCTTTTTTTTTTAAAGAGTTATTTATTATTATATGTGAGTATGTGTAAGTAGCTGTCTTCAGACACACCAGAAGAGGATGTCAAATCTCTTTATGGATGGTTGTGAGCCACCATGTGGTTGCTGGGATCCGAACTCAGGACCTTTGGAAGAACAGTGCTCTTAATCACTGAGCTATCTCTCCAGCCTTACTTTGTTCTTTATATATAAATTGATTCTAATGTAAGTTACCTAGCTCAGATTGTAAGCCAATTCTAAGTATGCTACGATTGACCCTTCTCCCCTCTTCTGCCACCCCCTTTCCCTTTTCATCCCTATTTCTCCCTTTGCTTGCCCAGTGTCTCTTCCTATGTAATCCAGGGTGGCCTTGACCTCAGCAGTCCTCCTGCATCAGCTGCCACAGAATTATTGTACAGGCTTGCCTCACCCTCAGCCTATCTTTATTGCTGTATTCATTCTTCTGGTGGAAGTTAACTTTTAGAAACAAAAAGTAGTATGAAGAAGCAAATTTTAAGGTTGACCTCATTGACATAATTGTCAGTTTTGTTCTCATTCAGAGTTTTTACTTAGTTTTCAGAAGTCAGTATATCTAGATTTTGTGTTTTTGTTATTGTTGTCCTCAGTTTTATAACATTAGATGATTTTGCTGTTGTCTTGTTTTGTGATCATTTAAACCAAGTGCAAAGCTCATATGGAAGATTGTAAACAGAGTTCACCTATATGTTTACTCTGGAGACTTAGGTCTGATTACAAGTTGAAGTTAGTGGCACACTTTGCATGGAAAATAAATTTCATGATTTGATTGTGTGAGGTGTGTGTTTGCATTTGTCTTAAGGAGGTAGAATGTTTTATTTTTGTTCATGTTGTGTTTAAGTTTAGTTAGATCTCATGTTTCTAAATCATTGAAACTTGAGAGTGGTGCCAGTTTATTGTGTACCTGTATGAAAGAGGTAGATTAATTGTCTTGTTTATGAGTTCTTATATTCTTAAAGTTGGCTTATTTCTTCAGCAGGAATTGTAATTCAGCTTAACTACTAACTAGAGAATAAGTTGTTTCTGCATAGATAGGCTTCAAAGACCCATTGAACATCTATAATAAATACACCACCAGGTGTGGTGGTGTGTGCCTAATATCCCACCATTTGAGAGGCTGTTTTGGGACCCCTAAGGAGAACATGTCTCATAAAACAAAACAAAATGAAAAAAAAAGCAAACAAACAAAAAATTGGAAATAAATATATATAATTCGTACTTGTAAATGCTGAAAATTAATTAATGAACTTATTACTTTATAGTTGAACTTCCAACTTCCAGAGGGTTTAGATAAATAAATAAATACAGCTTAGTAGCAAGTAGTTAAATCCAGTATTTTAAAAATAGGAGAGTTAGTATATTTTGGAATTATTTGGGAATTAATGTAATTGGGAAAGGTTACAAGGTTACTAACATTTTATAAATTATGATTATTTTAGAATATGCCTTTTTATGAATCAAAATTAATTTCCTGAGGAGTTGACATTAATCTTTTATTGTTTGTGATGAAGTGTACTTAAAAAAACAAATAATCCAAATATTCTTGATTTTATTTGACTGACTGACCTAAGGTGCACTACCAATTTGTATATGGTTTCTGGCAGAGAATAATAGTGCTCTTCAATTGGATTTAGGCTAACTTTTAAAGAATGCACTTGTTCTAAGTAGTCTAAGAAGTGCTGAGATCCATGTCACTATTCAGAATTCATAGTTTTCTTGAATGGAAGGTTGTGATAAAATGGTACACGGTGTGTTTTCATTGCCTGTTGAAAGACTTTCATGCAGTTAAAATAAGCATTTTGATGGTGGTTGAATTAAGAGTTTTTGTCAGTCTCTTCTCATCATGGATGATTAGACTAAAACGTCTGCTTGTCTTGACTTGAGATCACCACAGCTTCAGATAACATGCTTTGTGATTGAAGGTCGAAATATTTTGAATTCTAATAGGCTGCCAGATGAATTGCTTGAAATAGACTGTAAAATTTCAAGGCATCCTTTTCCATCTGCTGTGAAAAGAACCATTGGGAATGGTTGAGCTTGATGATCATAGAATTACTGGATGGTGATTCTAAAACCCTCAAAGGGAAGTTGCTATGGAGATCTTGTTCCAAACTGTGAAATGATTCACCTTTGAAAGGCTGCAGGGTCTGAGAAGCTGAACACATCATTGTTGAGGTGGTCATTGGTTAGGAAATTGCTGGTGCCTGTGTAATCAGCACTCCTGCGGTAGTTAGCGATCTAAAAAGGGTTGTTCTGAGTGGTGTGGGACAACAGCAATGTGCATAAGGCCCTTCTTTCTCTCAGTCCCAGTTTGTTCAGCCTGATGCTTGTAATACAGTGAACTATGCCGCTCAGAACAAACTGCTTTGTTGAGGAAACCTTTTGAAAACAAGATTTTGCACCCGTGAGTTTAATGTCAAAATAAAATGGTCTCTTGGAAATAAAAAAATTATAGAAATATGATTCCTTGGTTTGTTTGGTTTTTTTTTTAGTCCCTTGTACATGTTGGTGGTAGAATGCTCTCTATCTCTTAAGGTCCAAGGCTTCACACCATGGTGAGGATCAGCTCTTACCAGGCTGCACATTGTGTCAACTCAGAACTGGAGGAGCACCTGAGGAGTGTAGAGAAGACTACATACCATTGAGAACAAGTCTAGGACACTTTCCAATGAATATGATTTCTTTTCCATAGCATGTTTCTCATATTTGTATGAGTGCTTCAAATTGATTTTTCTGTTTTTATTAACTTAAATATTCAGAATCAACTTTTACTTCTAGAAACTTAATGGAACAGTTTTTGAAATTTATATGATCACTCAGTAAACTGCAATGCTCTCGTAAAATTTGCAAAATAAATTAAATCGACTCTGCTTGATAAGAGTCAGTAATGTTAAGCTTAAGTAAACATATATGAAACTTCTTGAAAGACATTTGTATATCAAGTTTCTCTATGTGGTATTTTCTCCAAACACCATTAAAGTTGGATATATATAGTGTGTATTTTTATGTATCCACTGTCATGGATCAAGATATACAGAGTTTTCACATTCTGTAGTGCATTTCATGTTGTGTTGCTGTTGATCCCTTCCACTGTCCCTCATTGCAGTTATATTACTTTAGAATTTCATGTAATGTCACATGGCATATACTGTTTGTATATGTAAGTGTTTCATTTCACCAGCAAACACACTTTGGAGTTTATCTATAGTTTCCCTGTTGATATTTCATTGCCAGATAGCCTTTAATACTATTGAATATCACAATTTGCTCATCCATTTATGAGTTGATGACTTGTAATTTGTTCCCAGGCTTTATCTATGTACAAGTGTTTATGTAAGCATACATTTCTGTTTTTTGGTGGGAGTAAGTACGTAGAAATAAGGTTCCTGGAAGTGTGTGGAAATGTGTGTTTAGCTCCAGAACATTACCACACTGGTTTTCAAAGTGGCTGTAACAGGTTTCACAGGATGTATGAGTTCCAGTACCTCCATATCTTGTCTAACACTAGCTAATGAAGTATATATAGACAAGTTTGGATGATAAATCACCTGTGTTTCTAATATAAACTCACTGTCATAATGATCTTTACATAATTTTAGACTTGCCAAGTTTTTTATTTGTTTATATACAAGTTACAAATTTGCTGGCTCAAGTTATTTTTGATTTTTATAAAATTGCTGTTTTCTTTGACCATTGTTTATGAAATTTGGGCATATACTATTAGAATTTCTGATAGTCATGGGTAACTAGAAGTCATTATATTTGGGGGTTAATATACAGAGTAGTTAAATTTGTACTTATTTTTGTTGTAAGTATGTTTCTTCCTAAATTTTTAGTATGCAGAATAACGAGTTTCATTGTGATAGCATACCTTTAGATCATTGCACTTTGGTTTGCTAAAATGTTAAAGAGTTTGTTTTTCATGAGTGTTCTTGAAGGCCTGTCAGTTGTTTGGTTTTCTTGTGGTCTTTATCTGATTTCACACTAGGGTAATACTAGCCTTGTGAATTAATAGGTGATTTTCTGATGGGTTTGCTGGGGGTCTTTGTTCATTCCCTCCTAAATGATAGAAAAAAATTTAACAGCTAAGCCATTTCAAGGCCTAGGCTTGTTTATATCTTGATGTGCTGAAGTTTCTATTTCAAATTCAGTTTGAATTGATACAAAATAATTTATATTTTTTTGTTCATTGTTCATTTGTTTCTAGAATTTTTATTGTTTCAGCTAGATTGTTCAATTTATTAGTATAAAGTTATTAATCAATAATTTGGTATATTATGGCATATAGTAATGTCCCCAATTTCATTCCTGATATTGGAACAAGACATAATTTTTACCTTTTGTCCTTTCTTTTTTCTTTAAAGTTATCTATTATTTATTTTATGTATATGAGTACATTGTAGCTGTCTTCAGACACACCAGAAGAGGGCGTCAGATTTCATTACAGGTGGTTGTGAGCCACCATGTGGTTGCTGGGAATTGAACTCATGCCCTGTGGAAGAGCAGCCAGTGACTTAACTGCTGAGCCATCTCTCCAGCCCACCTTTTGTCATTTTTTGATTAATGTATCTGCGGCCTAATTAATTAATTAATTTTTTTCTTTTTAGTTTTTCAAGGCAGGGTTTCCCTGGGTAGCTCTGACTGTTTTAAACTCATTCTGTAGATTAGAGATCTGCCTGCCTCTGCCTCCAGAGTTCTGGGATGAAGTTCATCACCACTCTCCAGCTTTACTCATCTTTTTAAGAGACTCTGTCAACTGGTTTGCTCCTGTGCCTCTTGTCCTGCTGTTGACCTCTAGCTCTGGTTTACAGAAGCTCTTGGCCTGTATGTATGTGCTAGGACTGAGCCACACCGCAGCTACTTGCTAACAAGAACAGAAAAATCTTGGGTTAAAGGTGTGTTGGGGCTGAAACACATCACAAGAAACAGGTTTTTCCAGTTCACAATCAATTGAGTACACTACAACAAATGTCCTTCCCCCACCCTCCAAGTAAACTGCTACTGCCCATTGGACCTGATTGTGCATCTTTGCCAGCAGCTGGAATGCCTCCACTCATGTATTTCTGGTATATATTACTTGAACTCTGTGCTCAGAAGCCAGTTTAGTGAGTCCTTTATTGAAGAGCTCCTGAAGGGCTAGCCTGGCCAGGAAACAGTGTGTCTTCAGTCTCAGTAAATGTAGAAATCTAAGAGCTTACCACAGTGTTTGTCATATATTGCTTTAGGAAACAGGACTTGGTTGTTGAAACTGGGTTCTTTATTGGGTCTTTCACTTTCTTGGCCTATTTTCTAGCATTTCTTTTTGCTGTTCTTAAGCAGTTACTTTGATAAAAACTCAGAGAGCAATGGCAGCCCTTCTTGCTGATGTTCAGTAGCAGTCCTTATCTGTGTTTTCCAGAACCCCTATGAGTGCCTAAAAGTGTGGGCAGTATCAATCCCTCTATTTATTATGCTTATTCTGGCATATTTTTATTTTGAAATCGTTTTTATCTGATTAACAGAGCTGTTATAGTAGTCTCATACTTACTGTCTTCTATCTGCTTACCCCTGTTTATGCATATCTTTTATGCTTAGATTGTATCTTTTTAAAAAAATTTATTTATGTGTTTTTGTAATGTAGGAGTGCTCTGTCTGCATGTCTACCTACATGCCAAAAGAAGGCATCAGATCCCTATATAGATAGTCATGAGCCACCATGTGGTTGCTGGGAATTGAACTCAGGACCTCTGGAAGAGCAGTCAGTGTCCATTGAGCCATCTCTCCAGCCCCTAGATTGTATCTTATACACAGTATATGGTTATATCTACTATCAGTTCTGTCAGTCGATACTCCTCCTCCTCCTTCCCCAGCCCCCAATTCTGAAGATTAAGTCCCTGGCCTAATGTATGCTAGGTGAATGCTTATAACCTCAACTCTGACCTGTTGTTTAATAGGCTTATTTATAGGTTTGATATGTGGGTGTTTTGCTTTGTTACCATGCTTTATTCCTTTTTGTTTGTTTGTTTGTTTTTTCGAGACAGGGTAGCCCTGGCTGTCCTGGAACTCACTCAGTAGACCAGGCTGGCCTCGAATTCAGAAATCCGCCTGCCTCTGCCTCCCAAGTGCTGGGATAAAAGGCGTGCGCCACCACTGCCCGGCTGTCTGTTCTTTATGATATATGTCCTAAGTACATATATCCCAAGCTCTATGATTTAAAGCATTGAGATAAAACTCATGGTCATTCATATTTCAAAAGGGTGCTCACTTAGTGACATTTAGTGCATTTCCTAAGTCTGTCATACTGTTTTTGTATTTGCATTGCAAGTCTGCTCTACCATCATTCTCTTGACCCTGACGACATTTAGCAGAGAGATGTTGGCAATGACTTCTCAGTCTGCTTTCATCTGGAGATGTATTCATTTCAGATCATTCATAAACATACTTTAACAAATAAAATATTTTTGGTTAATGGTTTCTTTTTTTTTTCTGCACTTAAAAATTTACTGTCTTTGCCACCTTAGTTTCTGATGAGATGTTAGCCATGAATTTATATTTTTCTGTTATTGTTTTCACTCTTTGTATTTGTAACAATGTTTTTTGAGTTTATTCTTCTTGGTAGTTACTGCACTTCATTGTATAAATTCTGTTCTTAGAATAAATTGGGCCAATTTTTATTTATTAATTCTTAAAAAACAATTTTCGCCATGCTTTTTTTCTCCTCCTAGGTATCCAGTTGGTTGCATTAGGCCATTGTCTTCTAGTTCTTGGAACTCTGTTCATTTTTACTCAGTTTAATCCATCTGTATCAAATCATCGCTTCTGCTGATTTGGGTGAACAGTAACTCTGCAGTCATCAATCTGTTAATGTTGCTCTTTCCTTAAAGATATTTTATCTGTGACCCCTTTCCCTCTCTCCTCTGCCTCTCTCTCTTTTATTGTTTAATGGGGATATGGATATTTTTGCTCATTCTATACATTAAAGATAAATTGAAATTAGGGGACATTTTTAAAAAATTTAAACTACCAGTATTCAGGTCATCTCCAAATTCAGTCTCTTTCATTTTCTTTTCTCTTAATAACAGGCCTGGCCTCCCGTAGGCAGTTTGGGACTGTACCTGGATGTTTTGAGTATTATAATTCCCTATTTGTTTTTCTCCAGTATGTGATGCTTTCTTGTATAGGTTAGAAGTTAGTCTTAGATTGTCAGTTTCTCATCCTTGGAGGCGGCTCCAGCATCACTTCAGACTCTTTGTCACTGATCTGCATTGAGTCAGCCTTTCATATCCCTGGTTCTAGTAGGAGTCAAAGCACTAACTTTAGGGGTTTCCTTCATTTTTTTTTCTGGTTCTTTCCTTTCCCTTTAACTGTTCATTGACATAATTTCCTGGCTTTAGTTTTGTTCCTTCCTAAGATAGGAATAGTTTGTTGTCTTCCTTGTTGAACTGTGCTGCCAACATTGGTCCCCTGTTCAAAGTCATGAACCAGACTCTCTGAGGGGATACACTCAACAAATACAAAATGACTTCTCATTAGCCACATAGTTTTTAGTTCACATTCTTTAGTTGAAAGAATGACTTTGTCTCATCCTTCCTAGTAAACTTACTCCAGTATGGATAGTTTAAGTCACATGCCTGGTCCTTGAGTAGTCACTGTAGGAAGATAGGATAAACTAATGTGAAACCTTCACTTTGTAAGAAGCGCTAGAAGCACTTGAGCGAGTTGAGGATATGCTGGGGAGTTAACAGCCAATCAGTACATGTCATTACCAAACTTGAGTGTTGTGCTAGCTTAGAAAGCAAACTGTGCCTTTACATTTTGATTTAAGTTTAGGAATTAAAGCCCTGTGTAGTGTTGCACTCTTAATTCTAGCACTCAGGAGGCACAATTAAGTAGATGTCTGAGTTGAAGACAAGCCTGATCTACAGAGTGAGAACCAGGACAACCAGGACTATGTAAAAAACCCTTTCTCAAACACACCAAATAATAAATAAATAAATAAATAAATAAATACCTGACTAGAAAATAGCTTTCTTGTCATGATAGTACTATATAATACTGGTTTAAAAGATATTATGAGAGTTGAAGCAGTATAATTCTGATGAAATTTCATTGTTAGAATTGTAATAAAACTATTTCCTCTTCATTAACTATGTAGTAAAGTTCATTGTTCATGAAAATGGCTGTGAGACATTCCTTTGTGAGACAACCAAACATAAAACAGTGCTATTCGAGGATTCCTGGTCTTAGAATCAGTTTGTTCTGGTTCTGAGCTGTCTATATCATTAAAGGAAGATGTAGTGTGAATCTAAATATTTTTAGTCTTTATGTGGTTAAATGAAATAGTTCTGTACTCCAAAAGAGGGAGAAAAGCCTTGTGATAGCCTTTCACACAAGGCTTCAGGTGTTCATATAGCTATAACACTGATGTGTGTGGCTGCTATCATGGGTCATCTTGTTCTGTTAGTTTTTTATTATAGTATTTCTACCACTACTTAACTGATTTAGTGATACAATGTTATTGAGTTCTCTCTCTGATCAGTGTGATTGGGAACTGTCTGTCTCACAGAATCTCAACGTGACAGTCTAGCAGTCCTAAAGCAGAAAGAGGCCTAGCAGTCAAACTGGAGGCTGGTGGGAGGACTCAGATCATGAGCAAGAGCTCAGCCATTCTTTTTAAACAATTCTTTAATTTTTATTTTGTTACTTTGTGTGTATAAGTGTTTTACAAGCATGTATGTCTGTGCACCATGTGTATACAGTGCCCTTGGAGGCCAAAAAAGTGTTTTGGATCCCTTGGGACTGGAGTTATAGATGATTGTGAGCACCTTGTTGGTATTAGGAATTGAACCTTGGACCTCTAAAAGAGCAGTCACTGGGTTGGTTGGTTTGTTTGTTTTTTATTAATTACTTGGAGAGTCTCACATCATGAAGTCTGATTATGCTCACCTCCCAGGCTTCAGCTCCCTACCCACCAAGATCTCACACACACCCTCACCCCCAAAAAATAAAGAAAAATAAGTCCATTTTCTGTTGCTTATATACTCACTGGAGCATGATCAAATTCCTAGAGGCCAGCCCTCCAGGCAGGATGAGTCTCCACCTGCATCCACTCCAGAAGCCATCAACTGAGGAGAGACCTGTGCAGTGGCTGGAGAGGGGCTGGGACAGCTCTCCCTTGTCATTAAGGGACAGGGACAGCTCCCATCCTCATCCTCATCTCCCTCCCACAAACACTACTATGGCTTCAGGCACAGCCAGTGCTCTTAACCAAGCCATCTCTTCATCCCCAGTTCTCAACAATTTTTATATCACATCATAATAAATTCTGTCCAGGAAGTTTAGTCCCATACTCTGGTGGGGTTGGGGAGAACCCTGTTTTTCAGAAAGTAAATTATGTGTTTCTAATAATCTTTAGAAGGATATATTGTTGTATGCTTTAAAATATACACAAATGAAAATCTAGCAGTAGCTGACTATTATTATAATGACTATTGAGTTTTAACTGTGCTGACTGTAAGACAAAGATAATGAGTACATGAGCATACATTTATTAAATAGAGAGCAGTAATTTCATACTTGGTATGAGGCAGAGAAAAGGAAAGACCTCATCTGAGAATATAGCTAATATTCCAGGAGACCAGATTTTTTGTGTTAATCACCTTTAATTGCTATAGAAGTGTTGAGAAATTAGAGGGATCACCATTTGAAGTCATTGCATTTGGTTATGCTACTGCTTCACACCTTCCTGGAGTTCCTATTTCTCCCTAGTTTTTAAGGCTCTTTATTTTTAAGAATTAATGTGTTTTCTAGCATACTCTTTCTGTTCTGGATTTCCTTAGACAGAACCTTTTTGTCTTGTGTACCTTGTCCATTCCACCCTTGTCTTTGCTTAGCTGGAGCACCATTTTCTCCTGCAGGGGCCATGTGTTCTGTGAACTGCTTTTCTCTACCTGCTTTTGCCCTCTCCTTCCAATCTGGGAGTTCAGAATCCCTCTTTAGGAAGGTTCATTCATGCAGCTGTGTCTTAGTTCCATGTGTACCTATTCTTATTTCACTGACTAGACTGTTAGCTTCTTGAAAGTGTGCATCGTGCTGTTTACTTCTCTCTCCAGATGCCTACAGTATGCTTTTTATTGAGCTTCAGTATCAGATGATTATCAATTTCATTGCTCATATTTGTTTCTGCTTTAAAGTAAGCTGGTATAAACTGTGACATCGTAGAATTCTTGTATTGCTTTACTTTGATGCCTAAGAGAGCATTGCAAGTCAATTTTAGATAAGTGAAAATGTAATTTTTATATTTTAACCTCTTACATGCATTGTTGGACTTCCACATGCAGGGCTTTATGCTAGTCACATACAGATTTATATTTGGCATATGTACAAACAGGATATAGATACATTTGTACTTACATTATTAATTTGCATTTGTTATTATGACTTCAATTTTATATTGTCTCCGATATTAATACTTTTATCTGTGGCTAATCCCTAACTGACAATAATATGGTATCATATTTGGTATAATTAAGCATATTTTATAGGTACAGATTTATATAAAGTAAAGGAAACCTTATTTGAAAGATGAACTGTGCTATTTAAAATAGGAATCTGAGATCTTTTTCACATTGCAGCTGAGTTAAACAATCTTTTCACCATTATAAGTAGTACATGCAGTTAAAAATACATTTATACACATTATTTTTTAAAACCTAGTTAACTTTAAAATATGTAAGTTTTCTTGTCGTTTAGGGTTCTGTGAAGCTGATCATCAAGAGGGTTGCAAATCATTGGTGGTTTCTATTTTCAGATTTCCACATCCCGGAGTAATTTGCTTTAATTTCACCCAATTTAACCTATACTTCACACCATCACCATTCAGCTTTAATAGCTATGTTCTATGCATAAGAAAAGCAGATAAATGTCCACAATTAGGCTGCAAATGATTACAACTAGTTAGGGCTTTATGAAGACAAAACTTAAAGGGCTGTGGCGCCAAACAAAGCACAAAGGACTCTGGAAATGCGGCCGGAGAAGTCGGGGCTGCAGTGCATTTGATTTACACTTGGTAGTTGATTTTACTTTCTTAATGTATTGGCAGGTGTGCCCGTTATGAGAATTGGTCATCGTTAAAGAATATTAGTGCTCTGTTGTTAATTTACTCTGCCTTTAAATTTATTTGCTCCCTTGAATTTCAACATAATCAGGTTTAATTAAAAATATATTAAAATTGTAACATTTAAAAATATATAAATACTTTATTTGAAATGTGCTGGTACTTACATGCCTTGTTAGCACATTTGTGAAATGAAGACTTTTCTGAAATCTTTATATCTGAGTTTACTGACTCTATAGTACATGTGCTGGAATTATAGCTTTTATAATTCTGTATAGAATTATTTCCTAGCTCGAACTGTGTATGTCATGTTTTTTACATGTGCAGACACAGAGAAGCCTCAGAATTTGTTTTAATTCTGTCAGTATGCTTTCCCTCCCCTTTCTATGGTTTATGTTCTAGTTGATAATTAGTATAAATATTGTATAGAGAATTTATTTACTGTTGAGATTTTTAAAAAGTAGTCATTTTTAAGTAACAGCATTTTAGAAAATATAATTACTTTATAATAAAATAATGCATAAAGTAGCAGAATGACGAAGTAAAATTTGTTATTTTGGTTAATGTATCTCATTACATCTCATAAAATCTACTATTTCAAAGTCTAAGGTGTAAAAATACTTTTCTGAAAATAACTTATGAGTATAAACATAATATAAAACTATTTAAGGTTATGTGTTAGAGTTATACTTTAATCACCTTGTTAGATACTCTCTCAGAAATTTTATACTGATAAGTGTAGCAGTATTAATGTAAGTCTTTTTATAATTTCTGTGCATCTAGACTTTCGATAAAGTACTCTTCATTTTATAAATGCTGTGTTCACTATTATATAGATAGTATAGTTATCTAAAATATATACTTATTTTAGATATCTTATTTTTTAAATAGTAACCAAATGATGTCATCTTAGTTTGTTTAAAGTCAAATAAATGTAATTGGATCTTCCTTATGATTGTGTTTTTTATTCACTGTAACAAACATGTTTATAAGAGTAGATAGTTGCTAACTTTAGAATAATGCGCAGGAATTAATTCTTCAGGCACCTTTATTTTTAAAACCAGTCTATGTGGGAAAGTGCACTGAAACCTAACTTAAATATCCTTATTTTAAAGACACTAGGTAATCTTTCCTACAGAGTAGACCAGTATGGTGATGGCAAGACAATATAGCCACACAGCGTCAGTTGTGTTAAACTAGTTTCATATGCTATATCATAAAACTTTCAGTCCAATCAGCAACTAAATTTAAATACTGCAAATTGTAGCAGCAAAACAATAATTCTGCTGATTAGCCCCTTTCCATTTCTTGTAAGTGAACTGTTTATGCTGTTGAGTACCTTTTGAAAAAAGAAAAAGCCAAAACAGCCTTGATTAGTCAAGGAGTAATTGGATGACTTGATTTTAGCAAGAGAATGAATTGGTTGATGATAGCCTGTAACTAAGTGTAGTGGTTCTGTTCAGATGAATACATAACATACAGTCATCAGATCTTGACAGGTATAACTTATAGACAGTGCTGAAAATCTAGCGGTGGGGGTGACAGGATAGACATGGAGGTCAGCACGTTTACTATAAAGTTTTTCTTTGGAAAATTTGAGCTAACTTTTGAAGGAATTCAGAAAAACATATGTATTCCCCCACTTGGGGGCAAGTGGAAAAATCTTTTTTCTTATCACTAAAGTTACCTGTTTTGTGCTGTAGAAATTTGGGTATTTAACCCTTTTCAACGGGGTCACTGTTGTATCCTCTCATTTTTGTTGAAGATCCTGAAGTGAATGAAGATCATGGTTTTTAGTGCAGCCATTGGGGACAGCTTGAAGTCTTCATTGTATTCATATCTAACTGATTGAAGTCTTGGTTATTCCAGAATGTTGGTACCCGATGTTCTTATTTATAGCTCCTTAATTATGTTAAAGGTTGCATATGAAGTAGAAGAGAGTACATTTTTTTAAAACCGTGGATTCATATAACTACTCTTCAGTAAACCCAGTTGTACTATTATCCTCCAAAAGTATAATATACTAATTGCCCCTTCTGGGCTTTGATGTCCTATATGTGCCCACAAGTGTCAGTTGCATAAAATATGGAGCCATTTTTTTTTCTCTATGAATGAATGAAATAACAGAGGTAGAACTAGCTAAAGAGGGCAATGATGTCACAACGTACAGACCCTTCTGAGTTGCTCTAGTACTGGCTTTGATTTGGCACCACCTGGTGGTGAGTACTTGCTTTGGCTTAACAATCAGTGGTAATGACTGGATTTTTGTAAGGTCTCACATAGTAGGCTTCTAGAAATCTCTCAAGTAGTCAGTACCTATTTGTCGGGCCATCTGAGTGGGTTGTGTTGGAAAACTATTGGGAATGTAAGAGCCTACCTACACAGTTGGCTTCGAAAGGGCATGCTTGCTTTGTTGTCCTTAGTCTCCCTAGTCTTTACTCTTCCTTCTAGGCTTCATTCACCAGTTTGTAACTGTGAATTATGTATCCAAGACTATAATTATTTTTTTTGATATATGTTGCCTGGTTTGGGGCGATCTACTGCTTTCATGGTGCTTTTTGTTTGGACCCAAGTACGGTAGGTAAGGTCATCCTCCTCTACTCCAATACCAAGTAAATGCTGTGATTCTTTCCTCTATTCTCTCTGCCATATATTAGAAAACTGAATTTAAAGGCACAATCCATTGATATTTTGAAGAAAGGCTGTAAAATACCTGTTTTTAAAATTAATAGGAAGGCATTTTTTTTTTTACTACTAGCTATTACATGTTTACATTTTGAAGCATTTAAACACCAGCTTCAGATTTCAATGGAAACAATATTTTCTCTCCTCACAGCATCGATACATTTAAATATGGCACTAAAAAATAATTTGTACTTCCATCAAAACCTGTATAAGAATCTGAAGCAGGGCTGGAGAGATGGCTCGGGTTAAGAGCACCGACTGCTCTTCCAGAGGTCCTGAGTTCAATTCCCAGCAACCACATGGTGGCTCACAACCATCCATAACAAGATCTGACGCCCTCTTCTGGTGTGTCTGAAGACAGCAACAGTGTACTTACATATAATAATAAATAAATCTTTAAAAAAAATAAAAAAAGAATCTGAATCTAAATTTTATATTGCATCCATATAACACTTGTTTTCCAGTTTGAAACCTTGAGGTTGTTTTTCTCTATCAACTTATAGTACATACTAATTCTTCCTTCTTATCCCAGATTCTAAATTTACTTTCTTACATTTATGTGCTGGTCTGTCTTTCCTATTTGATTATAAATATCTTGAAGAGCAGAAATTAATTACCAGTTTCCCCCTTTCTGTAAAGGTTTTATTATGCATAGGAGAAGAGAGGGGACTGAGCTCTTGTTGGCAGCTGTTTTCCTCACAGTCGCCCAGACATTGCTCAGTTCCTTTTCCATTGTGCGTCCCTGCCTTTGTTTTGGTGAACTTGAGGAGCCATTCATTCTTAAACACTTGTGTAGTTTAGTTTCATGTTGGAGTGGTTTGAGTGGGATCATTTCTCACTGAAGGTTGTCATGATTGGTAAGCTGTCTGGCTGGGATCTGTGCCTCATCTTACCTTGTGCTCTTGGTCACCTTGTGTGCTTTTCTGAGGTCTACAATAGCAAGATGAATAGCTTAGCGTCACGGAAGCTGCTTGGCAGTGGCCACTCCTGTTTTCTTATCTTAGAGACATGCCTTTGAGCTTCTGCTACTCTTTTCACCCAATATCCAATAGGCAATTGTAGAAAAATGTCTGTTTTTATGCTGGTACACATATACCATCTCAGCACACAGGATGTAGACATGAGAATCAAAACCAAACAAAAAAAGTCACATTCATCCTTAAAATGCATAGCTTGATCTCCCTCAGCAACAAGGCAACCCTGGACATATTCAGAGCTAAGAATCCACTGCCATCTCTGACTCATAAAAGAATTATGGAGATTTCCTTGGAATAAAGTACAATAAAATGATTATTAAGTAAACTGGCCTAAGTATGATTCCTGGGACAAATATATTATTCTAAATATGACTTCTGAGAAAATCAGTTTTATATTCCTCTTATAAATCATATTCTAAGGTGGAGAAGAAAGCAGAGGCAGTAGAAATGAGTTTTTACTACCATTTCTGTGTACAGTGAATAAAGAGGTCACAGGAACTGCCTGCCATTCTGTGAATAGACTGAGCGGCAAGTCTGAGTGTTGCATTACTAGCGTTGGTCCCATAGTAGCCCACTTTGAAACTCAGAGGAGAGAATATTCTTTCTTTTCTTACCTTCCAAAGCAAATCCCACACAGTATCTTCCATAGCCTTAGTCTCACTGAAATGACATTTCCATGGCAGCATCTTTTCTGGCCATACCTTTATTTAAATTGCTACAATAATATGACCATTCTATTGCTATGTCTTGTAACATGCACATTAAATATTGAAGCATATGGTTCTGTTCCTAGATGCCTGATTTTGAAGATTGTATGTTAACTGTCTTTCCATTTTCCACCTGAACCTTGGTCAAAGTTGATAAACAAATTGGTGTAAGGTAAAATAATAAGAGAATCAATGAATGAACGAATTCTTTATGCAGTTATTCATATTGACAGTAAATAATTAATCCCAAAGCAGAACTGTGTTAGAAGCTAAAACAGCCAAAGATAAAATTTGTAGCACACAATAAATAGTCAACAAATATTTTGAGGAAGCCAGTGCTAAGCATACCAAACACATAAATTAGTAGATTCAGCAAAGTCCTTGTAATTTCTCTTTACCTCAGAATTCCTTGACTGGCAGTGCTAGGTTATAATCTTAGATTATAAAGCACCTGTGTCCACTTCCACAGGTCTTGTGATTTTTCTCACTCGCTCACTTGCACTCTGTGTGAATGATCCATGCTGGCTTGTATCACAACCAGTACACAACCATTCTTAAGTTAAGTAGATGCTTCTTCCTCTACCTGCATGGCATGCTTGGAGGGATCCAGTCTGAGAGTTCTCTACCCACCCTGACTTGTAGCTTAGGAGACTTAACGATCACAATCGAGCACTTAGATTCTCATAAAGATGAGAATAGTCAGGTGTTAAATAAAGTAGAATTTACAAAGACTGGTTAGTGGGTAAGAAAGATGATATCAAATTGAGGGAGAAATTGTGGCCAGTTATCCAATTGGAAATGTGTAACAGTTAAAAATATCTGATTTTTAGCAGGATGTAACTTAGAAGCTGCTCAGAAGGAGGAGGGAGACACAGGGACAAACCTGAGGGCCTCTCAGGAGTAAGGAATCTGATCCAAGAGTGGCTTCAGCTGAGGATTTGAAGATGGGCAAGATAAAGTTATAAAGAGGCCTTTTCTACAGACAGAAGACAAATGTGTTTTAGAAGTTAGGAAGCTAGCTAGTGAAATGGTTATTCTCGAGGTAAGTAGAGCAAGAGTAGCTCAGTGTTGAAAGTCGGGTGAATCTCAGTAAACACATTTACTGTTGTCCATGTAAAGTGTCCATTAATACGTTGTAGAAGAGGTAGGGCAGTCTTGCTGAGGAGTGAGTCCTGTCCTCACTAAGGAACTTCTTTTCCGTCTCCTTTTTTGGAAAGAGTTGCTGTGTTACAACAACTAAACATGTAAAGCCCTTGGCAGTCGAATATAATTAACTACAGGTGTTGACTCTGAATTATAATTCATAACTTTTAAGCGATTTTAAGGATTTCTTAAATAGTATGATTGTATAATTTTCTACAGTCTAAGTATAGTACTAGTAACTGTAAGGCAGAGTTTTCTGTTGCTCTGTACATCTGAAAACTTGTGTTATGGGTTGTAATGTCTTCCTTTGTGTCAGTTAAGTGGAGTCACTCAAAATCAAAGGCACTTTTTGCTTGTGGCTATTACAATAGAAGCTTCCATTTTAAACAGAGTTTATATTTTTATATCTGTTTCTTTTTGTCTCATCTTTCTTACCCAATACTTTGTTTCATTGATTAAAATTATATTATTTTTAATTTTAATGAATTCTTAGAGTTAGGAGAAAATAATGTTTGTTTGTTTTTAGCTTTCTCAGAACTCAACTAACCAGCTTTATTATTCTGTCTTTATTAAATACCTATTTGTCTTAAGATCTGGATTATTTTAATTACTACAGTATTCTTGATTGCTTCCTTATAGGTTAATTAACTGTTTGGTGCAAAAGCCCTATGTAAATCAGTTGATTTGTTTAGTTTTAGATTGGCCTCTCAAAATCAGTGACATGTTCATTTTGGTTTACTACATTTAAAATGTTTTACTTTGCTTTGTGTTTGAGTGTTTTGCCTGCATGTGTGTATGTGTACCATGTAAGTGCTTGATACCTTCAGAGGTCAGAAGAGGGCATCAAATCCCCTGGAACTGGAGCTACAGACAATTGTGAGCCATGTGGGTGCTGGGAACCAAACGAGTCCTCTTCAAGAGCAGCAAGTGCTCTTAAACACTGAGCCATCTCTCCAGCTCCATTACAAAGAGTTTTGAGAACTCATATCAATTCTTGAATATGTAAGTGGAGTAATAATTTTTTTCCTCTCTACCAACATTTGGTTTTAAATGCTTTCCCTATGTTGGAAGAGGAACAAGGGTAAGAAGAAAGAACTAAAGCACATGCAGCTTACTCTGGTTATGCATAGTTGGAATTCCTGTTCCACTATAGAATAGCTAACCTGAAGCATAGACAGTAGGCATTTGTGCTTGGGTACATGTTTTATGTGCACACACTTTTTGCAATATCTCAAATAATAGGTTTTTCTCCTGAAAAATGAAAGAGTTATGTGATGCTGGGGCTCAAACCCATGGCTTTTTGCAGAGCAGGCAGGCCCTGTGCCAGCCAAGTCCTATCTCCAGTCCTTTGTTGGTTGTTCTGCCTAAGGACAATCCTCCAACCCAGTTATGCTGCTCCATGCGGGCTTTCGGGTAAGGTGAATAGCAGTTATTACTTGATTTTTTATTTCTGGTTACAAAATATTTTCCTTTTCAAAGATTGTAAATATAGCTAGCCAAAGTAATTATAATTTGAGTGACACAACTTTTCATTTATTTTAGACTTTGAAGCCTTAAGATTTAAAATTGCATTTAAAAGAGAATTTTGTTAATCTTCCTTATTTGTTTTCTACAATGAGTTTTATTCCCTGATATTCTTAAATAAGAGAAATGGACTACTTATTTAGTAATATGTATGTGTATATATTCACATGTGAGTGTATGCATGTGTTTCCAATGTAGAGGTTAAAGGTTGCTGTCAGGTGTCTTTCCCCATCATTCTCCACCTTACTTTTTGAGATATGCTCTCTCACTGAACTTGGAGCTTGTGGTTTTTGGTTAGACTAGTTAGCCAGCAAGACTGTGGGATCCGTCTCCTCTCCCATCCCTTCCTGGCTTGCACATAGTCACAGGCAGGTGCAGCTATGCCCTGCTTTCACCTAAGTCCCGGGAATCTGAACTCAAGCTCTCTAGCTCAAGCAGAAAGCTCTTGATATGCTGTGCTCTTTCCAGCCCCATGAATGGACTTTTGAAAGTAAAGAAAACACATTAAAGTGCTTTTTTCTCCTTTTGTAACTTAAAGTAGTTAGTTATTTTATGTAATCTATAGTTATGAATTACAAGTTCTGAGGCCTAACTGTGAATTAGATTCTTCTTTCTTGTCAAGGTGGGTCCTTTTCATAGATCACAACTGGAATTTCAGTGGAATTTCACCTCTAAGCTGGGGTTTAAACTGCACTTCTAAAATCAGAACTTTTAGAGTATGATCTAAATAGCTCACCACTCCTACCCCCAACTACCTCTCCTCTTCTAGTCAATGGAGCATTTTTGTTGTATTATTTATAAAAAGTAAATGGTACCCTGTATTTCCCAGTGTTTGTGAATAAAATCGTAAAGATGATGAGAGAATTGCCCATGCGAGTTTACCTCTCTTTGAGCACTAGCTCTCCTGGAATATGTGAGTTAGTCTTTCTGGCTTAGTCTCTCTGGATTCGATCCTAGTACCATCAAACCAGAACAAAAGTTGCTTCTGAGCCTAGCTCCCTTGTAGTATTAGCTATGCTACTCAAAAGGCTAAGAGGGAGGGAGGGTTTGTGGAATGCAAGAGTTTTGAGTCCAACTTAGGCAACAGTGAGTTCCAGGATAGAAAGAATGAAAAGAATATAAAGAAGTTGTAAATGGAGGTTTGACATATATGGAATTTTGAAGACTTGATTAGAAATTTGAAAAGATAAGTTATAAAAATTATATTCTTATCTTGATTTTCAACTTTGTATTTAATGAGAAATCTGCTTTAAAAGGCTGGGGCTGAAGGTCAATGGAAGATAGTTGCCTAGTATGCTCAAAATCCTAAGATGAAAGTTAAACTGAAAGGCTAGTAATACAGTAGTAGAGCTCTTGCCCAGCATGCAAAAACCTTGGGTTTGATTCATAGAACTGACCAAAACAGTAGCAAAGCTATGGCCAGTGAGATGACTCACTGGGTAAAATCACTTGTTGGTAAGCCTGAGGACATGAGTTTGAACTCCAGAACCCATGTGTGGTAATTTAATGAGTAATGTCCCCCATAGTCCCTGGCATTTGAGTACTTGTTCCAAGTTGGTAATGCACTTTGGGGAAGATTAAGAGGTGTGGCCTTGTTAGTGGAAGTGTGTTGCTAAAGACAGGCTTTGAGAGTTAAAAGGCCAGATGCCATTCCCAGGTCACTCTGCGTTGTGATTGTGGTTTAAGATGTGAGCTCTGAGCTTGCTGCTCTCATCATCCTGCCTGCCTATTGCCACGCTTCCCTGCTAGCAGGGCAAAGGGCGCTCATCTTTCTGGAACTGTAAGCAGATAACCCCTCCCTTCTGTGGGTTGTCGTGGTCATGGTGTTTCCTCACAGCTATAGGAAACTAAGTAATGTAGTATGTGATGGTGAGAAGAGAGGACCTGCTCCACAGACTTATCCCTTACTGCCACATGTGTACTGTGCATCTGTGTGCCCTCCCTCATACACAAATAATAAATGAAAGCATAAGAAACTGAAAACAGGCAGGGGACCACAGTACCATAATGAGCTCATCACTTTTTATGTTGACTTAAAAATAAAAGCATATATGTAATGTCTTCTTAAGCTTTCTAAGTGTGGCTTCCTAACTTTCTAGTGGTTTTATTAGGAATGAATCAGAATGGAGATTTTTCAGGATACTTGCTAATTACATGGAAAGAACCTGGAATGTAAAGTGGAACAGTACAATGTACAAATGTCTTGATGCGGATTTAATAGTACTAGATGTTGTGTGGTGTTTCTTATCTCTTTTCCCAGAGCATTGCTTCTCAACTTTCCTATGCTACAACCCTTTAAATACAGTTACTCATGTTGTGGTGACCCTTCCCAACCACAAAATTATTTTCGTTGCTACTTCAAAACTGTAATTTTGCTACTGTCACAAATTGTAAATAGTTTTATAGATAGAAGATTGTCAAAGGGGTTGTGACCCACAGGTTGAGAACTGCTGTCTTTACAACTATGCATTTTGGTTATATAATACCTTTTGGCTTTGTACCTGGTTTAAGCATTTAAATTTATATGTATTGGCTTTACAGTAACACATATAAAAATCCTTTGGCTTGAAGCTTCATGGTGATTTCTCTCTTTTCTTCCTCCTTCCTACTCCATTACTGTTTTTGTCCAGTTGAAATTGTTTTTTGTATCTGTCACTTTATATCTCCCCTTAATATCCTAGTGAGAATCTTACAGTGTTTGAGTGCAGTTCCTATTCCTGGTTAGTCTTTTAACAGTGTTCTTCACACTCATTACTAACTGGCATAAGAGCCATGCTGACTTCCTGCTGACTGACAATGAAGTCCATGCTTGACCCTGATATCTATCTATAACTTCCTATCATCTACCTCTACCTGAGAAGCAAATGCTTATCTTCTACTCTTCAGAATAACTTCTTGTCACTAAGCATTGTTCATTTCAACTTTCATTTTTAAAATAATTTATTTTTATTTCATATGCATTGGTGTTTTGCCTGTACGTATGTCTGTGTAAGTGTGTCAGAAGCTCTGGAACTGGAATTACAGACAGGTGTGAGTTGCCATGTGGCTGCTGAGAATTGAACCTGGGTCCTCTGGAAGAGCAGTCAGAACCTCAAACTCATACCTTCTGTTTCCATTTCACAAATACTAGGAATCCATGGGTTGCTACTGTACCTGGCCAGCCCCTCTGATCCTTGCTATAATGGAGGCACATAGTTTGAATGACAAAGCGGTTAAGACATGGAGGCTTAGCAGTCATAGACAGTGCTTTCAGAGTGTTTGGCTCTGAACTAGAGGAAGGAAAGCTATAAATAGAATGAAATTAATGTCCTGGAATGAGTGACATATTTGATTTAATAGAGAATTTTAAATTTACTGAAATGTTTGAGGGAAAGAATTCTTGAAATGGTAGAAGTACTAATACAGGAGAGAGACATAATAGCTTATGGTCTCCATAAGTCAAAGGAAGTCTGTGGGAGCAAACATTTTATAGGATGGAAGGGAGGGAGGGACTAAAAGAAGGAATAACTTCTGTGACACTCAGTGAAAAATATCTTATACAATTGTCTATTTATATAAAGGCCAGTAACTATAGTGATTATTTAACAACATCCCTCCAGTAAATGCGTTAGGAAATTTTAAATGGTAGTTTCTTAATTACAACCCTCAATTTTATCCAAGCAGATAATGAAGAGGAACCTGGTATTTGAAATTCTGTTAGAAGCATAGGAACAATGTTAATTTAAGCTTCTTTATCAGTTTTGTCTCACTTAAACTTTCCACAAAGAGCAGTTTTTATAAAAACAAGCCACTCTTTTTCTAAAACACAATAAACAAGTTTAATTTTCAAAACAGTATCTTAAGTTTAGTTACAATTTTGATCTTACAGTAATTAGCCAGAACAAGAAAAATCATAATCGCTGTATGTTGTGCCCAACTCTGTGTGCGCGCATCGTGTGTGTGTGTGTGTGTGTGTGTGTGTGTGTGTGTGTGTGT
>JADRCD010224785.1:4135-19813 GCA_019843815.1 Montemys delectorum | reverse complement strand
CTCTCTCTCTCTCTCTCTCTCTCTCCCTCTCTGTCTGTCTCTCTCTCCCTCATGCTATAGATCACAATGTGAGCTCTCAGCTACTGCTCCAACAGCACGCATGCTTGCCTTACCACCATGCTCTCTGCCATGATGTTTACTTTCTGAAGCTGTAAGCAAGCAAGCCTCAATAAATTCTTTTCTTTAAGTTGCCTTGGTCAAGGTGTTTCTTTGCAGCATTAAAAAAGTAACTAAAAATTTGGCATCAGCAGGTAGGCTATGGCTGTGATCATGATGGGTTTTGGAAGAATGTGGAAGACACTGGTACTGTGGAGTAGAAGGAGACCACTGAAAACTGTAAATGAGGCTTAACAATTCACCCTGGTAGAAGCTTGCAAGACAGTAGCATTGAGAATAATGTTGAATATAGAGGCCCAGCTCAAGAAGTTCCAGAGGGAAATAATACTAATAAATGTACTAGAGACCATGTGAAATTTGGCAATGAATGTGGCTCTTTTTGCCCTTGCCTCAAGAATCTGCCTGAGGCATAAATAAAGAGTTTGGACTTAATTTAGTTGGCAGAGGAGATTTCAAAACAGCCTAATGTTGATGTTGTCTTGTGGTTATCAGTGATCAGTGCAGATATACAATGAAAGAGAGTAAGGGTAACAAAAAGAAACATAAAAAGTAGTTCAAGGAGGAAACATCAAGAAACATAATATCAGTGTCATGGTTTTGCTGAAAGAGATAATCGAGAAAGGGAATGGAAGGCGTGGTCCTCTCAAGGCAAGACCCCACTAGTCCTTCAACTTTTAAAAAGAAAGGACCCAAGAGATAACCAGTTCCTAAAGAACATCAGAAAATAAAAGCTTATGCAGATCTAGTCTAAGGACAGAGCCAGCCTTAATGCCAAGCATTTCCAGCAGAACTTGGCAATATCAATCACATGGTTCCGGCTTTAGATTCAAGAAGGGCACAGGAGTAAAGGGGTTATGGAATGTCAGGTAAAGGAAGCTGCTGATGCCAGACATGTGGCAGGGGAGTCTCTGCATGGAGGCCCAGAAGGGCTGTTGGATGAAGCTGGGAAAGTAAAGCCTAGGTTGCGATTGAAACTCCAAGTCATTGGAGAAGCCATAGTTATGGATGTATCCCAAGGGACACCACATACAAGGAGTGGAACCAAAGAGAGAAGTGTGTGGCAGTCAGCAAAGAGAAGGATAGCGCTATCTAAGCCCATTCACATCAGACATGGATCTACAGAGTTTGAAGTTTGTCATGCTGGGTTTCAGTCTTGCCTTGGCCCAATATTCCTTCTTGATATTCACCTTATTTTCTTTTGGAAGCCCATGGCATTTTCAGTCATCTCTCTCTGCCTCCTACCTGTGGGTAAGGAGGTAATCCCTCAGCTACTCCTCCAACACCATGCCTGCTTGCCTCATGGCATGTGCCTTACCATAATGGTCATGGAATCTAACGCTCTCAAACTGTATGCCCTAATACACTCTGCTATAAATAGCCTCTCATAATTTACACCTCTCTGGAAGCTGCCCTCATATACACTCAGAGCTGTGTTTTCTTGGGGTGGAGTTTCTAAATCAAGTCAAATCAACAGTGAAGACCCACCATCACAGGATCCATCTCAGGCCATCTGGACAGAGGCAAATGACATCATGAGAAATCAGTATTGGTTTTGGAAGCAACAAAAATTGACACATATTACTTGAAATAACAGAACAAACTTGAGATGGATCTGAAGTCTGCATCTAAAATTAATTAGTTGACTAATCACTTAAATAGTGAAGCCTGACTCCATGAGAGAAATACACAAATTCCTCATTATGCTAACTTGGGAAAATCTTCCAAAACAGACCCAAATAAAGGTGCAAAAAAATCCAAAACGAAAACAACAAACAAGTTTCAAACCTAACAATATGCAAATATTTGTGTGCCTTCCACCAGAAGTTGTCTTAAACAAAGCCAATAACCAACTGGGACAGATATTAGCTATTTTTATCAATTTAATGACCCCAAATTTCAATTTATGTAGATGTTTTTGTCAATCATAACCCAAAATTTTAATTTATGTAGATGTTTTTTGTCAGTCAGAAAAAAACAAAACAAAACAAAAGAACAAAAATAACAGATCAAACTATTATGAAAACAACGGGAAGGGACAAAATAGAATTTTCACAGAAAACCACAAATTGTCTTTATATGCCTGGATCCACACACAACTGGGATGGGGTTGAGGTGTGTGTCAAGAGTGTAGAAAGCTTCTGTGTTAACTTCTTCACACAGTAGAAAGACACCTCTCTGATGAGGCCTGAGAGCTCCACTAATCTATGGGTACAGAAGAGGACAGTTTGATACTATGTACAGTTAGCAAAACAACAGTAGCACAATTACTACTGAAGTCTGTGGGTCTAAAAAAAAAAGAGGGCACTCTAAGGGGGCTATAGACATGGAACCTCTCAAAGAATTGATAAAAATATTTATTTCAAAAAAAAAAAAAAAGCATGGAAGGGTCCTTACTTGTTAGCTCTGAGACTTGACTTCAAGGAACTGGGCAACCATTTGTCTCCACAGTGATGATGGTGTGACCATAGTACCACATGTACTTGAAGAATTGCTGCCCATAGCAAGATACTCAAAATGTTTGGCTCTGGAGGGCTTGATGGCAGTCCCCATGAAACATTCTTAATCCAACCACCAGGCTATGTGGGTGTCTCACCTGGAACCCTTCCCTTGGCATAAGCAAATGAATGGGGAACTTTGAGATGAGGTGTCCGTTCTGCAACACCTGTCTGGGTCCTGAGTTCAGAGACAGATA
Organism: Montemys delectorum; assembly: GCA_019843815.1. NCBI lineage: Eukaryota > Metazoa > Chordata > Mammalia > Rodentia > Muridae > Montemys > Montemys delectorum. Next base: position 17,004 of record JADRCD010224785.1, on the reverse strand, counting down.
TCCCTGTGAAAGTGAAGAAAAGAGGAACTAGGGAGATGGAGACACATGAGAGGTTAGAGTTGGAAGGACATAGTCACTAGCCTGGGGATGCCTGGAGCACAGCATGTCTCCACCACTCTCCATCCACAGTCATAACCGTGCACCTACAGTTACATATCGAGAGGTGTTTCTGACTGTTTTATCATGTACTTAGCTTTACAGTTTTATGGATGATGCTTTTCACATTGCTGGTAGCCTTGTTTGTCAATTCCAGAATCATTTCACCATTCCTGAAACTGTAGGAGTCTGGTAGAGACAGTTCAAAGTTACATTCCAGAGGAGAAAGTGTATGACCAGAATGTGCTGTAGGCAGGATTGTTGGAGACAGCTATTTAGATCCTGTAGAGACTCTGGCCACCTCCAGAGGTGTGGTAGCTGAGAGCAGAGCCCTCAGTGAAGTTTTATAGTGCAGAGAGCACAGGGAAGGAGTCACCAAATGAATGAATGAGGGGTGTGATGAGTTGCCCTGAATGGGGAGAGACTGAAGAAAGTGGATTCTCAGGGGAATCCAGGGCCAAGGTTCTCAGCCCTGAATAGTATGTTTCTGTTCTCAGGAATTGGGACTTTGAGGATTCACTTTGACAACTCCTTCCAGGTCTCCACAGGCTGGACTTGAGAAAAGCACTTGGACATAGAAATCAGGAAAGTATGCCTGTGGATGCACCTCTACGTGATGGGGACCCAGAGGTAAGGTCTGTCCATGAGTAATCAGAGACCTGGTGTTAAGGAGAAGATGGGGTGAGGGAGCAGTGCCAGGGCCTCCTAGGGAAAGCTTGAGCCTTGGTCCTGGGTCTCCATGAGCATTATTCAGAGTGACAAGTTGCATTGGATACATGGGGAGCCCCTTCAGCATCCTCTAAAATAACTCACCTAAAAGTCACAGAGCCAGAGCCCTTGAGGTCAGGCTAGGCCCATGGAGCCTCATCATGAGAGGCCTTCTAGAATTCTTGGCTCGCATGGGGTTACATATATAGCTGCCTCACAGAGGGGCATCTTCTTGAAGTGTAGGTCAAAGAGAGTTGGTTTTCTATATAGAAGTAGGAGAAAGTTCTCCAGGTGAAAAGAAGACACCTGGAGAGATGTAGGCCCTCACCTACCCAGCCAGAGAAGTCCTCAATAGTACAATAGGTAAAAACACAGGTCCACACTGGAGTGTCTGCCTGCAGTAGAGAAATGCCAGGGGCAGGAGGAAGGTCAACCACCTGTAATGTAGCCGAAGGTGAACGGAGTCATCAGAGTTTGGAGTCTCCATATCTCCCCGCCCATGGACCCCTCTGAGGGAATGTCAGGGGTCATGCATCGAGATCATTGGAGCACAGGAAGTTTCCAAGCCTATGTCGGAGGGACTCTAGGTGTTTTTCATCCAGCTGTTTTCCTGTGGCTTCTTGTTTCCAATTCTATAACAGGAGGACCTCATGGTAGGGTGACGATGCAGAAGCTGAATAGTTCTTTTCTAACTAAAATAGCAAACTAATTAGGGGGAATGTCCAGGGTGGGAGATATGGTCAGCAACCATGGGCTTCTTTTCAGGGAGACTTGCAGGAAGCAAAGGAGCGAGGCACTGGACCCATTCTGTAAAACCAAAGATCCAAGCTCAGCCCTGCCTGATGCCTCTACAGAAGGACTGGCTAACCTAGAATATTCCCTAGCTTAGCCTTTTCTTGTGATGATTCCTTCTTACCTATTTTCATCACTGCTACCCTCCCAGCCTCCTACACACTCCTTCACACACAAGTCAGTTCTAACCATGTTTTTATTTGTTTCTGACAGCATAGCTTCATAATAACTCTCTGTATTTCTTTATCCTTGCCTTAAACTCTCTTGTCTATTGCTCCGGGGTGGCTTCTGTAAAAGAGTTGGAGAAAGTAGGTTTGGGAAGGAAGGGATACCAGAGGCTAGGAGGTGGAGATAGTTAGGTGCAAGCACACTAATGAATTGCCAGACCCTCTTAGAAACCCTTAGGGCATCAGGACAGTCTTTGGTGACTCTCTTGAGACTCTGGTTTCAGGAGCAGATTGGCTTCAGTTTCCACACCTGGACCCCAGGCTACCATGGATGCATTTTAACCTAATAATTAGAGGATCTTAATCTCTGGATCCTTTTTCTAAACATGCTGGAATCCTCTCCCTCCCTAAGGGTCTGTTTATACTTCTAACTATGGGGAACTGGCTACAAGGACACACTGGCACAGTTGAGTGGCCTCTAAGCTACCAGCCCACCCTTCTCTGGTCTATAAGGGCCCATAAGCTACATATGCCAAGCCTTGTCAATAGCTCTAGCACTGGTCATGGCTCAGTGACAGATTTGCCAGCAAGATTTGTCAGGACCTAATGACGTGCTTTGAAAAATACAAATATGTTTGCTTCTGTGATTCCCAACTTTAAGCTTTTGGACAAATGAACTCCAGGCCTTGTCAGCTTCACACTTTGAGCATTCTGTCACTAGCACCCCCACTCCCTGATGCTGCCTGTGACACTGAAGTGATTCCCTCTAGTGACTCTGAGGGCCTCCGGTTCCACCAGTGACAAATGTAGCCAGGCACCCCTGCCATGCAGACCTTACTCCCTCCAACTCCATATGTTAAGGCATTTTCCTGTTGGTGTGTGATGCCTGCCTCAGGTCCTCTCACTGGGAGTAGTGAGAGCTATCACCAGGGTGAGGCAAATCCCAAATAGCTGCCCTTGTTGGGTATCAATGGGTTGAGACCTTCTTAACGTCTTTCGCTTGTGATCTTTTAAAGCTGTCAGACTAAAATGATTTTCAGTCACTTTGCTCCGGAGTGGATTTAAAATCATGTCCCAAAGGTGGTAGATTAATAGATTAAAAAGGCAAAGTATTAATCTAGCACATCGTCCTGTCTCCTTCCCCGTAAGATATAGTATAACTGTCATCAGGCCCTGGCAGGTCTTCAATGAAGCGTCAGCGCACTCTAAACAGACGCCTCAGAGATTCATCCGCCAGCCATTAGTTACCCTGGCTTCAGGAACCCTCTGGAGGACCATCTGGGGGAAAAGAGCATGTCACCCACCCTGCAGAGCACACCAGGTCCCGGCGCCATCTGCCCATCTGGACCTGTCTCCCATGTTGCCTCTCTCCCATGCAGGGATGTTGGTCACTTGAGCACATCCTTCTCTGTTTCCTGGAAATAAAAACACATTATTCTTTGTTTCTTCACCCCTGAACTTCCAGAAACACTGATGGAAGGTGGTAAAGGCATAGATTCTGTTTGAGCCTAAGCAATCAGGGGTCCAGGTTGAATAGGAGAGTTTAGATCTATATTAGTCTGAGACCTCCCAGCTTATGGGGACATTACTAGAATGTGAGGTTGTTGACCTGTGGCTCTATTCAGGAAGGATGTTGATCTCATAGCTTACATTCTGCAGCTTCATGGAGAATATCTGAAGCAAACTTGGGCATTCAGAACTTTAATGGGAAAGGAAAGCTTCTGTTCTTTAGGGCAAGGTTTCCATAAGGTCCAGGGCATGCCAGACCAGAGAGGTCTATGCACATGAATCCCCTGCTGGGATGGGAAAATTACCCAGAGACTGCATGCACTTCTGTACAGAGCTCTATACCTGCTGCAAAATCTATGAGCAGGTGAGGGCAGAGCCTCTGTCTCACTCCCTTTCTCAGAGCCTAGTATGTATCAGGCACATAGTAGGTGCTTGCCAAGGCTCCATTCCCAGTGACAGGTTTGGCTGACTACATGCACTAATGGAGAGCCTGTATACTCATTCAGGAACAACGGACATAAGCTTCCAGTACTTGTTCATTCACAGGTGTACGTCAAGAATGTTGTCTCTTTTGCTTTGTAGAAATCACATAAGACATAGTTTTGATGCTACCTACAGAATATGCCCCTCACAGTGGGGGCATATGGCACAGACACTCACTTTAAACTCCCTCAGTCCTCAAGACAGACACAAACAGAGCCAAGCTCATGTGGAATTCTAAGTGCCAGTGACTGAGGTTCAGCTCAAAGGCAGATATTATACTTCTGATATTTCAGCAATAACAACAAAAAATACTCCCAGAAACCCCTTAGCAGTCTCGCCCCCTAAATCAGGAGGCTGTCTGAAGCTTTGTGTCACCAAGACCATATTTTCTATGGCATTCTTTCAGAGTGTGTCCCTGGAAAAGTACTTTGGAAGGCTGAATCTGAAAGTCCCAGAAATTATTATTATTTTCACTGCTTCAGTAGGCAATGGGGTGGAACGGCCCTCATGGATGAGTGCCAAGTATGGTCCCCAAAGGGGTGCCTGTGTACCTCATCTACAGGGACCCCACAGCTGGGCCTTAGCTCCCCAGTCTGGGATGCTTTACTGCAGAACTTTGCTGATTCTAAAGCCAGGCTCTGTCTAGATGCCAGATGATGCCAGGGTTTGGAGACGGCTTTCACAAGGACAGAGAGCTAGACTCCCAAGTCTATGTCTGCTGTACATAAAACCCTGCCATAGAGGCAGCAGACTGAGCACTGTCTTGGGAGACTCCTGGCAGCTGTGTGCCCCACAGCTGACCTCAATGGCTGTCTCAGTACGGAGAGACTGATGGGCCCTGATGAACATCCCAGTTCCCTGAGTGGCACGCAGAGTCTGGTTACTCAGTGGCTGAACCCTTCTTACAGCAAGAATACACTGTGTGAGGGCCCAAGTATGGCCAGAGAGGAGGCATACCTGAAGACTTGCATGGTCACAGCCTGGTTGGAGAGGAGAGGAGGTGAACATCTTCAGGAGTCTGAGAAGTCGGCACTGTGCGGTTTTCTAATAAAAACACTGAAGATCACCAGCTTGCAAAGAGAAAAGTTTTCTTCCAGCTCGAAGTTGGGAGGGTTTGGCACAGATCTATTGGCCCTGCTTCTTTAGGCCTATGAGGTCGCACCTACTGTTCAGAATACACAGAAGAGCCAAACAGTTAACCCCCTAGTCAGAAAGCAATGGGAAGAATAAGGGAAAGACAAGACTCACAGTCTCTTTCAGAGTCCACAGAGATCTAGGAGTTCCACCAGGCTCCAGTTCCTGGCAGCTCTACCAAGTTCCAGTGCCACTACCTGGGGATGGAGTCATGATTTCAACAACATGCAGTCTGTAGCTTGGTCCCTGGAGAGAGGTTGTGACTTAGAGACATGTAAGAGGTTTCTCAGGAGCCATTCTGGGTCTCTTGCAGATTCATCTGGCATGATCCTGTGGCCCTCTGGAGATGTTTCCACTTCCTCAGAAGTAGGCATCTTCTGCCTTTCAGAGAGGATGATGCTGGTGCTCATTGGGATGCATAGGTAGATGGTTGTCATCTCTCTTTCCTGATGGCCACAGGACCTGGCATCTTATCGCCCAGTTCAAACTACTCACCTGCTGATGTGCACAGAGCTGTTTAGACCCACTCCTGGGGACAAGGTCCTGTTCTCCATCTCACTCCATGGTGGCCATAGAAACAGGGATAAAGGTTTTCTAGGTCTTGTGGCTACTGGAGCCTCCAGCAGGAGCACATGGTTAGAAGATCAGAGTGGCTATGAATATACATCAGAGAGGATCTCCACTCTATATTATTTCCACAAACCCTGGGCTCAGGAGCCATGCCTTATTCTGAACTTCTGAAGCTCACCAGATCACCGTGCATAAAAACAGCTTTTCTCCCTCAGTAAGGCATGTTTCTGAGATCTATGAATTTTGACAGGGAAGAATTGAGACTTGTGTACATCTTGAAAGTAAGCTTTGGGGACTGGAGAGATTGCTCAGTGGTTAAGAGCACTGTCTGTTTTTCCAGAGTTCATGAGTTAAATTCCCAGCAACCACATGATAGCTCACAACCATATGTAATTGGATCTGATGCCCTCTTCTGGTATGTCAGTGACAGGATGCTCATATACATTAAATAAATGAATCTTTAAGAAAGAAAGAAAGAAAGAAAGAAAGAAAGAAAGAGTGAGAGAGAGAGAAAGAAAAATAAAGAAAGGAAGAGAGGAAGGAAAGAAGGAAGGAAGGAAGGAAGGAAGGAAGGGAAGAAAGAAAGAAAGAAGGAAAAAAGAAAGAAAGAAAGAAAGAAAGAAAGAAAGAAAGAAAGAAAGAAAGAAAGAAAGGAAGGAAGAAAGGGAAGAAGGAAGGAAGAAAGGAAGGAAGGGAGGAAGGAAAGGAAGGAAGGAAGGAAGGAAGGGAGGAAGGAAGGAAGGAAGAAAGAAAGTGAGCTTTGTTGTTCCAGCCGTGCCCTGGTTCTGAGCAACGAGAAGTGCCTTGCCAGCCTGTCACTCTGTTCTGAGTGTCCAGGAGGGCAGATGAGGCTCAGTGCTTATCTGAAAAAGAGAAAAACAATAAATACAGGAAGAAAAGCCACATCACATAACAGTGTTCTGAGTTTTTAGGGAACTAAAGAGCCTCTGGCAGCTTTCTGTGGGCCCTATGAGAAGCAGGATTGAGCTTGTGTTTATTGGTGGCTCATGAGGTCACAAACTGAATTAGTGAGCATACAGCACTATCTTAGTTAGGGTTTCATTACTTTAAAGAGACACCATGCCCGTAGCAACTCTTATGAAGGACAACATTTAATCGGGGCTGGCTTACAGGTTCAGAGGTTCAATCCATTATTATTATGGTGGGAAGCATGGCAGTGCCTAGAGAGGCATGGTGCAAGAGGAGCTGAGAGTTCTACATCTTGATCCAAAGTCAACAAAAGGAGACTCCACACTGGGAGGACCTTAAGCATAGGAGACCTCAAAGCCTGCCCCCACAGTGACATACTTCCTCCCACAAGGCCACACCTACTCCAACAAGGCCACATGTCCTAATAGTGCCACTCCCTGGGCCAAGCATATATAAACCACCATAAGCACTGTGGACACAATGTGTACAGGGCATGGGTAGAAGGTGAGATAGGTTTGCTAGAGTCTGTGTCATGCAGAGAAGATGCAAAGCTTTCTGAAGAGCAAGCAGGCATACGAAGACTGGGATCCAGGCTCATTCTCTTTCTCCCATAGTTGGCCTTTCCTGAGTAAGTCTGGGCTTCCTTGAGCTAAGTTCAGACAACAGCCCTGCCTGATAGGGCTGAGGGTCAAGGTCAATTGGGCCCATTGCTTTGCTCTAGAGAATGAGGGACAGTGTTCTCTTTGAAATTCCTGGCATGAGGATGTTTCACTCTTACCTTGGATTCAGTCCTCACACCTCACTTCCTTCCCTGAGTCCTTTGCTGACTTAGATTTAGAGCCCATAATTGCTTTTATGTTGCTCTCATAAGACACCAACAGCCATGGCAATTTTCAGAAGAAATTTTATTTTTGCTTACAATTTCATAAGGTTGGAGTCCATAGCCGCAGGGATCACAGGGCAGCAGGTGTCAGGCCTGGCAGCAGAAGCAACATACTTTGAGCTTACACCTGGAACCACACACACTAAGGAGAAAGACAATTAGAAGTATGTGAAATTTCGACTCTCAGTGCCTGCCTGCGGTGACATACCTCCTTTAGCAAGGCTATACCACTGATACCTCTCCAAATAGAACCACCAACTGGGAACTGAAGGCTCAAATGCCTGAGACTGTGGGAGACACCTCTCATTTAAACCACTACAAGACCCCCAGCACAAATTCCTTTTGCGATTCTTAATTAACCTGCAAAGTTCTATATTTCAGAAAAGCCACCCTTGAAGTCTAAGGTGCACACATCTTCAGAAGAATCTTCATCAGCCCTCCAGGTAAGACATTGTGTGAGAGGGTTATTAGAATATCTGCTGTGGAGTCCTGGAAGGCCCACTTAGGAGGCAGAAGCTCCTGTAATGCTCATAGCTGGGCTCAGGCCATGTCTGAAGCCTGGGAATGGGGCTGACCTCAGTTGGAGGCTGAAGACTGGGGATGGGGCCATGGTTGTGAACCCAAGATGCTTTGGGGAGTACGTGAGTATCCCAGCCTCAGCAAGAGAAACCCTCACTTGCTATACCTGCTTTTTTAAGCCCCCAGGAGGCTGAGTGTTTAACTTGTTGCAGTAACAAAACATCTGAGGAAAGCAATTTAATGACAGAAGAGTTTCTCTTGGTCCGTAGTTAGAGGGTACAGCCCATCATGGCAGGAAAGGCTGATGGCTAAGAGTGTGGGGCAGACATAACATTGTATCATCAGCCAGGAAGCTGAGAGAAGAATGCTGGTCCTTAGCTTGCTTTCTCCCTAGTGTTCATTCAGTCTGAGACCCCAGCCCATGGAATGGCACCACCTACATTCAGAGTATGTCTTCTTTCTTAAGGTAAATTGTCTGGGAACAACCTCGTAATCACACACATTGAGGTATGTTTCCATGGTGATCTTAAATCCTGTCAAGTTGATAAAATTACTATCACAAACTAGTTGGTCCTTGCAGATTCACCTACTGGATGCTTTTGGACACACACACACACACACACACACACACACACACGTGATACTCTGGTCCCATTCAGTTCCTTCATTTGATCAAGTTGATACCTGTAATTCACCATCATATCACAGAAAGAGGCATTGTGGCCCAGGGCAGCTATAGCACGGCAAGGTCAGTATCAGCTGAACAAGCTGGGTCCTGCCAGGGATGGACTGAGGCCACATTCCCTGCACCCAAGGAGAATGCTGTCTTGCGAGGCAAGGTTGTGATTTTATTCCTTTGCTTGTGGTGTGAAGACACCCACTTTTCTAGTTCAGTGCCTTACAGGGATACTCGACTGCAAAAGCAGCCATGTTTGGGTTTGTGTGTTTATTAGTGAGTCCCCTCCTTAAATGCCAACCAGTATGAGAAAGACATCTCGAGTCTGGGTAGCTAGAACAGGCCTTCCAACTTGCTGGACAGCACTGTGAGGACGGATGGGTGAAACAGATGACAAGACACTTGGAGGGACTCAGACAGAAATGGTGGGGCCTGAGGAACTATGAAGAAGGTAAGAAACCTAGAGAAGGAATCTCTTACCCCAGCCCCACACAGTTCCCCAAAGGGGTCAACACAAGGAGGGTTTAACACCAGTGGGAATGGGGAACTCTGTCACCTCCATCCTGAGCCTTTCTTGTTAGTTCGGCAACTTCTCATCCAAGATTCTGTGGTTCTGACAAATAAGATGGAAGGAGTGAGCTTATGCATATCATGCCTGACAGTTATGGTGGAGCAGAGCACAGCCATGTGTGCTCCTTCTTGCTCATGCAGCTGGCAGATGTGTGGGGCCTTTGATAACCAGGAAGATGCAGGCCAGATTGCAAAGGAAAGATGATCTGTATAAACATCACTGAGAGAAGCAACAACATTCTGCCAATAAATTATCAAAAAATCCCATTTCGCCGGGTCAGTCTCCTCTTCTGAAGCATGAAATAAAAGCTCCAGCCACAAGATCTAAGTTTGCCAGTCTTCAAAGGCAAGACAGCAGAGTCCTGGGTGTTCCTGGTAAATATATTAGCTTCTCTGAGACAATTCACAAGAGAATAGCAGAGTATGCCAGAGGTATGTCATGTAGGGTGGAGCACACTTGCAATATCTGGGAGATGAAGGAACCTTTGCAGTGCCTTGATGATGAGCAATGCACCAGCCCCCAAAATGGATGCTTTTGACATCTAGTATTCATGCATGACACAAAGCAAGAGAAAAGAACTCTCCTCACACTGCAAGGAACAGACTTAAAAGGAAACCCATCCTTGTGAGAGAGCATACTCCTCACTACTCACCAGCATGGAACAGAGCTTCCTACCAGGTCCAAACCTGTTATTTTGGTTAGTTAAAGTGGAACATCTGTAGTCATACCTGGTAGGCACTCAGGCTGAACCCCCATGGCAGGCACTCAGGCTGAGCCCAGATCCCCCTGGGGCAGGGTCCTTTTGGCTTCTGAGATTTACATGAGAACTCAGGAGCCAGGCAGTTGTGGCAATGGTAGGCCCAGATAGACAGCAAGTTTTGGTGAGAGGCTGACCCATAGTCCATGTTGGAGTCCCCATGAGCAGTTCCTTTTACCCCAAGGTTGGGGAAGTGAAGCAATTGTAGGGCCTGTTTCATGGGCAACTGCACCCATAGTTGGCAGGGCTATGGGCCACGAGTCTGTGCCTCATCTTTCCAGAAAGAAATATGTCAACTTGGTGAAGGTCTTAAGAGGCAAACTGGTCCTGAACCATGTTCATCTTCTCTGGAGGGTGATGAACATAGTTCTCCAACATCTATAGAGTTATTGATCCTCAGGATTCTGGCAGGAAAACAGGCAAGGTTCTGGTCAGGCCAGGCAATGTGTTTACCTTACCATAGCTCTGATTCCTTATACTGACTCTCTGGATACTTCTGTGGCTCTCTATAAGTGGTGCTCGTAGCAAGCAAAGCTGCCTTAGACCATCTTATCTGATGGCACAGCCTAGCAAGTTTTGGTGAGAGGCTGACCCATTATGTGGGCAACAGATCAGGAAGTGCAGTCATAGAAACACAGCAAGGACCAGACCTAAAGATGAACTCTCAGCCAGGAGGAGGTGAACATGGCTGCCTCTCAGGAAAGAGTCTTTCATCCTGCTCTCTGGAGCTTGCAACACACAGGTTCAGAAAGAAAGGCAGAGGTGCCAGGCCTGGAGGCACACACCTGTAATCCAGGCACTCAGAGAAACTGAAGCAGAAGAGTCACCATGACTTTGAGCTACATAGTAACTTCTATGCCAATTTGAGCTATACAGATTGAAAGACATCTCCAGAAAGCAAAATAGAACAGAACGGAGCTTCCAAGCATATTCAGAAAGAGAGAAAGAAAGAGGGCAGACTTGATGGCACATGTCTGTGAGCTGGGCTGTCTGGAGATGTAGGTAAGAGGCTAGATAGTTCTAGATTAGACTACATTATGTAGGAAATCGAGGAGGGAGGGAAATAGGGAAGACAAGGGGATACAATGGATGTTACACTGATGGAGAAGAGGGCAGCCTCATGCAGCTGAGGGCAGGTAACAACTTAGCAGAGCTCTCCGTGACACAATGTCTATTTAGTCCTGCACACAGCCACTTGCTGACAGAGGAGAGACTCTGCTCTTGGATGAGGTCTTTTTGCAGGAAGCACCTGCTGGTATTTATTCCCAGCTCAGGCATCTACCTGTGCATTCATGGCAGAGAGCAGGTGCAGTGAAGACACGTCTTGCCAACTTTCCTTTTTGAGCCAGATGCTAGCACACATCTTGAGGACACTTACTAAGGGTTTCCTCAGACCAAGAGAGGCAGATGGCTCAGATTCTGGTCAGGATCACACTCTTGGGCTGGCTCCCATGGCCCCCAACACCTCCCAAGATGTATCTTCAAATCCATGTCACATGTGTCTCAGTGTGAGGCTATGGAGTCCTAAAGCTCCAGTGATGACTGGTTGTGCAAATGGTGTCACCTGATGTCTGTGTGGAACAATTTGTTCTTGTGGTTAAAACATGTATCATTATTTCCTTATTAATGTGTGTGTGTGTGTGTGTGTGTGTGTCTATGATATGTCTGTATGTGTAGGTGCACGTGAGTACAAGTACCTGAAGAGTCCAGAAGAGGGAATCAGATCCTCTGTAGCTGGAGTTACCAGTGGTTATGAGTCATCTCACATGAGTGTGCTGAACCAAACTGGGATCCTCTGGAAGAGCAGCAATCTTAACCCATGATCATCTCTTTAGTCTCTGTGCTCATCATTCTTGGTAGAGGATGTCTCTACTTTTTCCCGGTGGCTGTTGTGACAAGAAAGCAAACACTGTGCTTACAGCAGTAGAAATATGTTGTCTTCTATATTGGAGGCAAAATTCCAATATGGAGGTCTGGACAGTGCTTCTTCTGCACATTGAAGGTGGGGATTTTGTAGCCCCTGCCAGCATCTGGTGGCCACATATGTGGCCACAGCCACATCACTCCTCTTGTTAGAAGACCTTCTCTCTTACAAGACAGTGACTGTATTTAAGGATCACTAAGACAATGAAATCTCTCTCCCCCACACCCTGTCTCTCTCTCCCCGTCTCTCCCTCTCCCTCCCTCTCTCCTTCCCTCACTCTCCCCATCCACTGCAGAGTTTGTTTTTCCTGTATGAGGTGGTGTTTAAAGGCCTGAGGTCTAAGGGGCAGATATAGTTCATGGATTCACTATTCTGTCTCTACACACACGTCAGCTTGTTGTTAGGAGTGCCACCTCAGGCTTCTATGATATGGAACCAGAGATTCCCTGAAACCAGGAACCCGAAATGCCCTCCGGTTTCTCCTCCCCTACTGCCTTCCTCCTAGATCCTGTTCCATACCACAGGCCTAATGGACTTTGAGCTCCTGCTGGATGCCTAGGCTAGAGTGTGTGGAACGCCTGGTTGGTGACCTTCTTACTCATGGATTCTATGAGTTCCCCCACCCCCAATTTAACTCAGTCTCTCTCTTCTTTTTAATTAAATTAATTTATTATTTACACTCCATACTCCATTTCCCGCTCCCTCTTCCCATCTCCACATAGATGCCCCACTCACCTCCCCACCTGACCTCTAAACTCTCTGGGGCCTCCAGTCTCTTGAGGGTAGGTGCATCATCTCTGAATGAACACAGACCCAGAAGTCCTCTACTGTATGTGTGTTAGGGGCCTTGTGGTGTATGCTGTCTGTTTGGTGGTCCAGTGTTTGAGAGATCTTGGGGGTCCAGATTAATTGAGACTGCTGGTCCTCCTACAGGATCACCCTTCTCCTCAGCTTCTTCCAGCCTTCTCTAATTCAACAACAGGAGTCAGCTACTTCTGTCCATTGGTTGGGTGCAAATATCTGCCTCTGACACTTTCAGCTGCTTTTTGGGTCTTTCAGAAGGCAGTCATGCTAGGTCCCTTTTATGAGCACTCCATAGCCTGAATAATAGTGTCAGGCCTTGGGACCTCCCCTTGAGCTGGATCCCACT
>JADRCD010224784.1:6090-37249 GCA_019843815.1 Montemys delectorum | reverse complement strand
TGTGTGTGTGTGTGTGTGTGTGTGTGTGTGTGTGTGTGTGTGTGTTTTATCCATGAGTCTTGGAGTGGGCTAACAATGTAGACAATGCATGAAGCTAAGCAGTGTAGAACAAAGGGGAATGAATACAGAATATGTAATACATTTACACAATGGAGTACTACACAGCTATTAAAAAACAAAGAAGTCAAGAAATTCATAGGTAAATCGATGGAATTAGAAAATATCATCCTGAGTAAGGTAACCCATTAACAAAAAACACTCATGTTATGCACTCACTGATAAGTGGATATTAGCCCCAAAGCTCCGAATACCCAAGATGCAATTACAGAACACATGAAGCTCAAGAAGAAGGAAGACCAAAGTGTGAATGCTTCAGTCTTTCTTGGAAGAAAGGACAAAATACACAATGGAGCCTCCATTTTCTTGAGGCTTAGGTGCATCATCTCTGAATGAACACAGACCCGGCAGTCCTCTACTGAATGTGTGTTGGGAGTCTTGTATCAGCTGGTATATGCTGCCTGGTTGGTGGTCCAGTGTTTGAGAGATCTCAGATTAATTGAGACTGCTGGTCCTCCTATAGGGTTGCCCTTCTCCCCAGCTTCTTTTAGCCTTCCCTAATTCAACAACAGGGGTCAGCTGTCCATTGGTTGGGTGCAAATATCTGCATCTGACTCTTTCAGCTGCTTGTTTGCTTCCAGAGTTTCTTTTAGCAATCCACAGCCTCAGTAATACTGTCAGGCCTTGGGACACCCCCTTGAGATGGATTCCACTTTGGGCCTGTCACTGGACCTTCTTTTCCTCAGGCTCCTTTCCATTACTATCCCTGTAATTCTTTCAGATAGGAACAAATATGGGTCAGACTTGTGACTGTGGGATGGCAACCCCATCTCTCACTTGATGTCCTGGCTTCCTGCTGGAGGTAGGCAGTTCCTTCTCCCTACTGTCAGACATTTCATCTAAGGTCCCTCCCTTTGAGTCTTGAAGGCCTCTTACCGCCCAGGTCTCTAGTGTATTCTGGAGGATCCCCACTGACCCACCCTCCTATTTCCTGAGGTTGCCTGTTTTCATTCTTTCTGCTAGCCCTCAGGGTTTCAGTCCTTTTCCCTCACCCAATACCTGATGAGGTTCCCCTCTCCCCTCTTGTCCCTCCCCCATCCACTTTCCCTCCCAGGTCCCTCCTTAGAGGTCAGATGAGGTGGGCGGTGGAGAGGAGGGGGGGGATAAAATATGGAGTATAAAAATTTAATTAATTAATTTAAATAAAAACTCAGAAAAAATAAAACCTAAACCAAACCAAAACAACAATGACAAAAAAAAAAAATACTCAAGGGAGGAAATATGGAGACAAAGTGTGGAACAGAGACTGACGCAAAGATCATTTAGAGACTGCTCCACCTAGGGATGTATCCCATATACAGACACAATACCCAGACACTATTGTGGATAGCCAGAAGTGCTTGCTGAGAAGAGCCTGATATAGCTATCTCCTGAGAGACTGCCAGAGCCTGACAAATACAAAGGCAGATGCTGGCAGCCAACCATTGAACTGAGCACAGGGTCCGCAATGGAGGAGTTAGGGAAAGGACTGAAGGAGCTGAAGGGGGTTTCAACCCCATTGGAAGAACAACAATATTGACCAATCAGAGCTTCCATGACCTAAACCACCAACCAAGGAGTACACATAGAGGGAGTCATGACTCCAGCCACATGTGTAGCAAAGGATGGCCTTGTCGCCTTGTTGGACATCAATGGGGAGGTGAGGTCCTTGATTCTGGGAAAGCTCAATGTCCCAGTGTAGGGGAATGCCAGGGCAGGGAGGCAGAAGTGGGTAGATGAGTGGGTGAGCACTCTCATAGAAGCAGCGGAGGAAGGATGAGGTTTCTGGAAGGGAAACCTGGAAATGGTATAATATTTGAATTTCAAATAAATAAAATATCCAATTTAAGAGAAAAAAGGAAGCTAGGAAGGGTGTCTAGAATGACCAATCCCAGGCAAAGGTAGTAGCATTTAAAACTTTACACATTAATAAAACCATGGAAAATACACAAAAGGAAAAGACAATTTCTGCAATACATGTTGCCTGAAAACAAGTATTTGTACATACAGAATAATGAAATTAGACTCTCATATCATTCCATGTACAAATAAACTAAAATAGATTTAAGATAATAATGAAAGATTTGAAATTATAAAATTAGTAAAGTGTATTATTCCTTCTGGACAAGTATGTAAGCAATTATATTTTTGGAGATGAGTTCCATAATGCCTACAATAGAAGTAAAAGTAACAAAAGGGATTAAATCAAAGTAAAATTCTATTGCATAGCAAACAAAAACAAAAACCCCCCAAAATATTTAAGCATGAAGAGATAACATTTAAAAGAGAAGAGAGTGTTTGCAAACCACATATCTTCATATATATAAACATTAATGTATTACTCAGAGAATTCAAAAGCCAGAAAATAGTCTTCCCAGATTAAAAAATAAATAATGATCAAGAATATGAAAAGATAGTTGATACCATTACCTGTCAACAATAGGTAATTTTAAAGCAAAATGAATTAACACTTCTCACCTGTAATGATGACTGTTATTAAAAAGGTAAATACATGTTTGCAAAGATGTAGGGAAAAGAGAACTCCAGAAATTATTGTTAGGGATGTAAATTTAAATAGATGCATTAAAATCAGTATGAAATATCCATTAACAAGTAGACAAAAGAACCTGGTGTCACTAATATTTTAGTGCCTTCTATGTATCTCTGATTTTATTATTCACTGTCAACTTCACTGGATTTAAAAGATGTTGATAGATGGATACCATCCTTCAATTAATTATGAGGATTCATCTTAAAAGATTTATTGTACAATATGGTAGCTGTAGCTAACAGACTAAATAACATTCTTTAACAATGTTAAGTGTCTGATCTAGTGTACTCACTATATATTTATCAAAATATCATATTGTCTATATCAAGTAAATATAATATTATCTGAAAGTTGAAAAGAGTACTATAATCCTTAAAAAACATCCCTAAGTATATGCATGTTTGGAGAGATGGCATGTGCTAACATTTTTCAAATATCTAGAACATTATTACATTTTGGAAAAAGTATACAAAATATGACAATCAAGTTCTTCCAAAAAGTATTGAATGCCTAGATATAGGGATATACAAGCACTCGATTTTGTCAAATTGTCAGAAAGTTGTAGAGAGTTATTCTGCAAAATCTTAGCAACGACAGTAATTTATTAAGCTACCATGATTCCCCAACGTTAACTAAATCTCTTCAAATTTCACACCACCTAGGAAGTCACTACTTCCAAATCTTTATTTTCCAAAATCATTATTTGAATTGTAGAATTCAGAATATATATATATATATATATATATATATATATATATATATATATATATTACTCTTGAAATGAGAAAGGTATATCTGGGTTCTCTTTGGGCAGTTAAACATTCATTCCTTTTTCATTTAATTTGATATTCATGCAACAAGTTTACCTCATGGTTCTAGACAATTAATTTCCCCATCCAGTCTTCAAATGTTACCTTTACATCAAACAGGCCTACAACCACTTCCAGCCCAGAGTTACACACTGAACCACGGACTCATGATGATAGCTGTGACATAAAAGTGACATTTTATGGTATGGTGAGCATCATAAATATTATCTTAGAAAAGGAAAGCAAAATTGAACGAGTTTTTATCAGCTCATGTCACTAAGATAATGCAAAAGGCTTCTCAAGCCCAAATCCTGAAACTGCTATGAGAATTAGGAAATATGGTGCAATATATAGGCATAAGTAGGGATTTTCTAAATGGGACTCAGTCACACATGACGGAAGGCTAGAATGTTGCAAATGGGAACTCATGAAACATGAATATTTTTACATAACAAAGGAAATAGTAAATCAGGTTTAAAAAGGAGCCTTCTACTAATGGTAGAGAAACTGTCAGTTCTATATTGAATAGAGAAGCAATAATATACAAGGAAGTAAAAGAGAATCAAGAAAACAAGCACAATAAAAATAAGGATAAAGATGTGGACAGACAATTTTCAAAAGAAGAAATATGAATGGTTAGCAATTTATACTCAAGATTTTTAGCTGTGATGGGAATGCAAATTAAAATAACCTTGATGTTCTCTCTTACCCCAGTCAGAATATCTGTTCTCCAGAAATCAAATAATAATAAAATCTGGTGAATATGAGGAGAAATATGACCCTTTGCAGTTTATAAAATTGCTAACAGTTTTCAGCCACTGTAGAAAACAGTATGGAGTTCCTAAAAAGTCTAGAAGGTGAACTACCTTGTAAATCAATTGTTCCAATTCTAAGTATATACAAGGATTCAGAATCCTTCTACAGGTATATTTACATATCCATGTTTACTGCACCTCTATTCACAATAGCTAGGAAATCAGATTAGTCTGTGCATCCAACATCTGATGAACAGGAAAGAATAGTGAAATGTTGTACACATACACTATGAAGTTTTATTCTGTTCTTAGAAAAAATAAAATTAGTAGGTAAATGGATGAATATGGAAATTTTTTATTGAATGGGGAAATCCCAGTATAGAAACAGTAAGGCTTCATGTTCTGTCTCACAGGTCAATCTCAGCATCAATTATCCCAATTTCTTATCTTTAACTTGGAGTTCCTATAGGAACCAATAAACTAGAAAGAGGTTAGCAGGAGGGTAAGCCTAAAAGGAGGTAGTAGATTGTAGGAAGGAAAGAAGAAAGTTTATGATAAAAAGATTCTAGAAGGGAGAGGTTGAAAGATGGAGAGAAGAGGGAAAGAGGGAGTGATTAACCAGAAAGAAGGGGTCATGTAAAAGTCATATGTAAATATCATATAAATGAATTAAAAATGTATAATTTATGTAATCTATATTTTTAAAAAGGAGTTTGAAAGGAAATTTACTGTATAACTTTAAAAAGGTGTTCATCTACAGCATGGGCTAATAAACAAGGGCAAATTATAAGGATTGAATGATTTTTTAATTTAATTTAATTTCTTTTAATTATTCACTTTACATCCCTCTTATTGCTCCCCTCTTGCTCACTCCCTCCCTAAATTTTTCACACCTCCTCCCTCTCCTTCTCTCTGTGCAGTTGGGGGTCCCCTCGGTATCCCTCCACCTTACCCCTGCCACCCTGGCATCTCAAGTCTTTGCAAGGCTAGGTGCTTCCTCTACCACTGATGATAGACAGGGCAGTCCAGCTAGTGGAAAATATCCCATATAAAGGCAAAAGCTTTTGGGATAACCCCTACTCCAGCTTTTCGAGATCCATGTGAAGGCCAAGCTGCACATCTGCAACATATGTGTTGGACGGCTGAGGTCTAGCCTGTGGATGTTCTTTGGTTGGTGGTCAGACTTGGAGAGCCCCATGGGTCCAAGTTAGTTGACTTTGTTGGTCTTCCTGTGGAGTTCCTATCTCATTCAGAATCCACAATTCTTCCTTCTATTCTTCCCCAAGAATCCCCAAGTTCCATCCAGTGTGTGGCTGTGGGTATCTGCATCTGTCTGAGCCAGCTTCTGTGTGGAACCTCTCTGAGGACAACATGTTCCTGCCTACAGGTCGAATAGAGTATCATTAACAGTGTTAAGGTGTTTGTACTTGCCCATAGGATGAGTCTCAAGTTGGGCTGGTTATTGGTTGGTCATTTCCTCAGTCTCTGTTCCCTTCCCTGTGCCTTCATCAAGTATAGATAGGATAAATTTTGGGTTGAAACTTTTGTGGGTGGGTTGGTATCTCTATCCCTCCACTGGAGTTTCCTTCTAGCTACAAGAGGTGGCCTCTTCAGATTTTACATCCCCAATGTAGTGAGTCACAGCTAAAGTCACCTGATTGTTTCTTGTCTCAGATCATTTGTAGTCCTGGAGATGCAGCCCCCCACACTTCCTCACCCTTGTCAGTTGCAGATTTTCATGGCCATCTTTAGCCATTTCTCCTGTCCTTCCTCACATACAGGATTATGGACTACCCACCTCCTTTCTCCCAGTGCCCTCCTTTCATCTTCCTCTTATGAAAATTTTATTCCCCCCTTCTAAATGATATTAAGCTTCCTCTCTTGAACCTTACTTACCCCTATGAATGTAGTTGACCAAATGTCTATGAGTCATTGGAGTATATTTTGGGTATATATGCAGGAGTGGTATAGCTGGGTTTTGCTAGTTTTATGAGAAATTTGTTTCCCAAAGTGGCTGCACAAGTTTGTATCCCAGCAGCAATGAAGAAATTCTCTTGCTCTGCATACTCACTGGCATGTGCTATCTCTTGAGGTTTTGATCTTCACCATTCTGATGGGTGTTAAGATGTAACCTCATAGTTCTTTTGATTTCCATTTCCCTGATTGCTAAAGAGTTTGAACATTTCATTAAGTGTTTCTCAGCCATTTAAAATTCCTCTGCTGAGAATTATCTGTTTAGTTTGTACCCTACATTTTAGTTGGATTATTTGGCTTGTTGATACTCAAACAACAGGCTCTTGACACTTTTAGTTTCTCACAAAAAAACAAATGATAAAATCTTCTTGTTCAAAGTACACATAAAGTTTGCCTGATAAAGAAAAACAAGGGTAATGCTTTCTCTCTGGTACTCTTTCAGAATATTTGAAGGTGCTGAGCAAGCTGCTGAAGAAGGAAATGCATCAACTGTCTCAGCCATCTGCAAACCCTCTAAGCTACAAGACCGACCTTCCAGATGAGTTAGACCAATTTGGGAAATAGAAGTACTGATGCTGTGGAAGAAATCAGTTGCTTTCTGATTGGATTTTAGACCTACTCCACAGGAAGAAATATATATCTTTCATACTATAATCCTGGATAAAACAAACAAGAACACCAAAAAGCACTATAAAAGGAAATCATGGACCACTGATTCTAAGTAAAATCAAAATATCCTCAATCTGCTTTCTAAATTAATTAATCTTTACCACTGATTAGTTGAATGATGGCTAATGGTACTCTTGATGGAACACTTACCCTTATGCTTCTTAGGAAAATACTCTGCCTATATCTCTAGTCCCCTTCCACCATCTCTGTCTTTCTTCTTCTCTTTCTCCATTTTCTATATTTGTTTACTTATTCAGCAACCACATGTAATTAGATAGAGTTATAGCAAACAAAATGTTTTTGAAGGGTGCCAGGTTACAGACAGCGAACATGTAAAAATTCGGTTTATTTGGTTATTTTGTTTTGTTTTTCACTGCAAGGCTCTCATTTAATAGAGACAATGGTGTTGTTAATGTATATCTATTTCCTCTGCACCTTCTGTAGTATAAGAAGTCATTTTTGAAACAAAATAATGGTACATACATGTAAAGGAAATGATGATAGAAAGAGATAGTATGGGTAAAAATTCTGAGAACTCAGTTCATGCCTAGAATTATTATTTGGTATTCCTTTTTCCCCTTTTAAATAAAATGGACAATCTAAACAATCATCATACCATTTTTCCCTGATAGTGACATCTCAGAGGTGTCAGGGCACTCACTTAAGTTCTTAAAGATTGACTGTGGCAGGACAGAAGTTTATACCCCAGGTCACCTCTTTACTCTCCATGCATTAATTGATTATAGGCTATAACAGTCTCCTGTGATTGAGGCCCAGTACCTCATTTCCTTATGGAAGAAAATATTGAGACCTTGGAAGCAAGCCAGAGTCTGAAAAATGTCCCTGCTGTTTCTCTGACCTAGGTTCTTTTCAGATATTTGCCAACTGTGCTCTGTTGCAAACCTTCCATATCAAAATACCCTGGGATTTTCTCTAATTATGTTCTGTCTCTCTCCACCTTCCTTCCTTCTCTTCCCTGCCTCCTGCCTCCTTGGCCCCTCTCAAATGGGAATTAATCCAACCTCAAACAAGCTGTCACTAAGTAAATATTTTACTGTGATTATTGCTTAGGAGAAATATGCTTCTGTCCCCTCCTCCAAAAGCTATATTTGCAGACAAGAATTCATGGGACATGTGTCCAATTGATACATTTCTTTTTAAACTGCAGATCTGACATTGAAGTGGGATGCAAATTTAATTATTCCACATGTACAGAACAGAAACAGAATCTCATTGTTAAATTTGTTCTCCTATGTTAGAAAGATTAAAAACAAAAGATGTTGAAGTGGTTTGTGTGAGTGGAATACATTTCGGTTTATAAAATGTGAGGCAGTACAATAATGGCAGCAAGGAACTTATTTCTAGACATGGAAATATGTCTAGTTTTGAACGTTTCTTATCAGAAATCTTTGGTCCTTACTTACTTATACCTGCTAAAATTTATCTAATCCCATTTTTTGTGGTAATTTCTCCAAATATCTTTCTTTACATATGCTGTACATGTGCATGCTATATAACTATACATACATATAGAGTTTATTAGGAAAATTCAATAATTATAAGATATGTATTACATCAGTCCTTAAAAAATATAACTGTTATGTTTACCTATAATCAGTCTTTGGCTCTACAGCTGAGTAATTATCTAATATTAGGTGAAATACATGACTTTCTTATTCTTCTGTTTATTACTCTATAAGGAGGAATATATAGCAGGATTCATGAATCCCATGTATCTTTGGCCTTAATCAGAATGTACAGGTATTATACCTCGATCAATGCCTGATATGTGTTGGTGTTGTCAGATTACATCCTCTACTTACCTTTTTTTCTCTTCCATGTATTCTTCTTGATTCAAAAAAAAAAATTCCTGATTTTGGCCTAAGACAATTTTAGCTGTTAATTTTTTAACTTTATAACACCATAAATCACAGTGCCTGACTCAAATCAATGCCCATGGTGATCTAACTTGAATGATATGTCTACATGTATAAATTATGTCTCTCCTACCCAGCATCCTAAAAAAATGAAGGGAAAGGATCACTTTCTATTTACAGATTAGAGAGAAAGCTAAGTTCTTGCATACTCATTAGGTTACTAGAGGGACAAAGAATGTTTTAAACTGATCCCTGGAAGGACTCTTTCCCAACCCCCTGCAACCCTCCCCCACCCCCAGCTTCAGTCCGCAATATATTTTTGGTTTTTTTTTTTTTTTGTTTGTTTTGTTTTTTTTTTTTTTTTTTTTTTTTTTTTGGTTTTAGAGCTTTATTGTAGAAAGCAGAGAGAGAGAGAGAGAGAGAGAGAGAGAGAGAGAGAGAGAGAAGGTAGAAAAATAGAGGCCAACTGTGGCCATGTGGAAAGAGGGGAAAAGGGAGTGGGAGAAGAAGGGCAAGATGTAAGAGTAAGACCAAGAGCGTAAGAGCTTCAGTCTTCATTTTAAAGCAAGGACAATTAAAAGCGGAGGGAAGCAGCAGTCAAAACTTTCAGGAAAAATGAATGGATACAGGGAACCATGACTTATCTATCTTTACCTTATTTATTTATCTTTGCACACAGAATTTTTCAAATTTCAGAACCATCTGGGAGAGGACCTACTTATATTGGATATTGTATTTATTCATTTACATTTCAAAAGTTATCCTCTTTTCCAGTTTCCCCTCCAGAAACCTGCTATTCCATTCCCTCTCCCCCTGCTTCTATGAGGGTACTCACACACCCAATCCCACCTCCCCACCCTGGTATTTCCTACACTGGGGTATCCAAACTTCAAAGGACCAAGGGCCCCTCCTCCCATTAATATCCTACACGTCGTCCATATTCTGCTACATATTTGACTGGAGCTATGAGTTCATCCATGTGTACTCTTTGGTTGGTGGTTTAGTCCCTGGGAGCTCTGGGAGGTCTGGTTGGTTGATATTGTTATTCTTCTTATGGCATTGCAAACAGCTTTGGCTCCTTCACACCTTTCTTTAACTCCCACATTAGGGAATGCATGCTCAGTCAAATGGTTGGCTGTGAATATCTACCTCTGTCTTTGTCAGGCTCTGGCAGAACCTATCAGGAAATAGCTATATCAGGCTCCTTAAGCAAGCACTTAAGCATCCACAATAGGGTCTGGGTTTGTTGTCTCTATATGGGATGGATCCCCAGATGAGACATTCTCTGTATGGCCTTTCCTTCAGGCTCGGATCCACACTTGGTCTCCGTGTTTCCTACTGTGAGAATTTTGTCCCCTAATCTATGAAGGACTGAAGCATCCACACTTTAGTCTTCCTTCTTCTTGAATTATATGTGGTCTGTGAATTGCACTTTGATGTATTCTGAGCTTTTGGGCTAATAGCCACTTATCAGTAAGTGCATATCATGTGTGTACTTCTGTGACTCAAGATGATATTTTATAGTTGCATCCATTTGCCTAAGAATTTCATGAAGTTATTGTTTTTAATAGCTGAGTAGTACTCCATTGTATAAATGTACGACATTTGCTGTATCCATTCCTCTGTTGAGGACATCTGGGTTCTTTCCAGGTTCTGGCAATTATAAATAAGGGTGTATTAACACAGTGGAACAGGTTATATGTTGGAGCATCTTTTAGGTATATGCACAAGTGTGATTCAGATAGGTCATCAGTTAGTATTTTGTCCAATTTTCTGAAGAACCACAAGACTGATTTCCAGAGTGATTGTACCAGCTTGCAATCCCACCAAAATTGGAGTAGTGTTCCTCTTTCTCACCATCCTCACTAGCATCTACTGTCACCTGAGATTTTTTTTTCTTTTTTTTTTATTCTTTTTTTTTTAAATTAGGTATTTTCTATATTTACATGTACATTTTCCCTTTCCCATCTTCCCCTCCAAAACAAACAAACAAACAAACAAACAAAAGCAAGAACAAATCCCTTTTGCCTCCCCCCTCCCAATGCCTGTCACCCCACCTTCTCCCACTTATTGGCCCTGGCATTCCCCTACACTGGGGCACAAAACCTTCACAAGGCCAAGGTCCTTTACTCCTATTGATGATCGAATTTGCAATCCTCTACTATATACCTGCTGCCAGTACATTCAATCCCACCCTGTATAGTCCTTGATTGGTGGTTGGGTCCCTGGGAGCTCTGAGGGTACTAGTTAGTAATTGTTGTTCGTCCTAAGGGGCTGCAAACCCTTCAGCTCCATAGAACCTTTCTCTAACTCCTTCATTGGGGACCGTGTACTCAGTTCAATGAATGGCTGTGAGCCTCTACATCTGTATTAGTCAGGTATTGTCAGAATCTCTTAGGAGATAGCTATATGCTTGTCCTTCCTTCCGTCTCTGCTCCATAGTTAATCTCTGCCACTCCTTCTGTGGGTGTTTGATTCCCCTTTTTAAGAAGGAATGAAATGTCCACCTTTTAGTCTTTCTAAAGTTTCTTGTGGTTTGTGGGTCGTTCTTCCTGTATTCCAAACTTCTGGGCTAATAACCACTTATCAAAGAATGCATACCATGTGTGATCTTTTGTGATTGGGTTACCTCACTCAGGATGATACTCTCCAGATCCATCCATTTCCCTAAGAATTTCATAAATTCATTGTTTTTAATAGCTGAGTAGTACTCCATTGTGTAGATGTACCACACTTTCTGTATCCATTCCTCTGTTGAGGGACATCTGGGTTGTTTCCAGTTTCTGGCTATTATAAATAAGGCTGCTATGAACATGGTGGAGCTTGTGTCCTTATTACATGATGGAGCGTCTTGTGGGTATATGCCCAGGAGTGGTATGGCTGGGTCCTCTGGTAAAACTATGTCCAATTTCTGGAGGAACCGCCACACTGATTTCCAGAGTGGTTGTACCAGTTTGCAATCCCACCAGCAATGAAGGAGTGTTCCTATTTCTCCGTAGCCTCTCCAGCATCTGCTGTCACCTGAGTCTTTTATCCTAGCCAATCTGACTGGTGTGAGGTGGAATCTCAGAGTTGTTTTGATTTGCATTTCCCTGATGACTAAGGATGCTGAACATTTCTTTAGTCACCTGAGTTTTTGCTCTTAGCCATTCTGACTGGTGTGAGGTAGAATCACAGGGTTGTTTGATTTGTATTTCCCTGATGACTAAGGATATTGAACATCTCTTTAGGTGTTTCCTGGCCATTCAATATTCCACAGCTGAGAATTCTTTAACTCTCTAACCCATTTTCTTCCATAGGATTGTTTGGTTCTCTGGAGTCTATCTTCTTGAGTTTATTGTATATATTTGATATTAGCCTTTTATTGGATATAGGATTGATAAAGATCTTTTCCCAATCTGTTAGTTACCAGAGTGTCCTTTGCCTTACAGAAGCTTTGTGATTTTATGAGGTCCCATTTGTCAATTTTGGTCTTAGAGCATTAGCCATTGGTGTTCTGTTCAGGAAATATTCCCCTGTGCCCATGTTTTCGAGGCTCTTCCCCACTTTCTTCTTCTATTAGTTTCAGTGTATATAGTTTTATGTGGAGGTGCTTGATCCACTTGGATTTGAGCTTTGTACAAGGAGATAAGGATGAATCATTTTGTATTTTTCTACATGCTAACCACTAGTTGAACCAGTACCATTTATTGAAAATGCTGTCTATTTTTCCACTGGATGGTTTTAGCTCATTTGTCAAAGGTCAAATGACCATAGGTGTGTGAATCTTGCAGTAAATTTTTAATCCAATTTACCCAATGAATTCACAACTCAGTTAATTGGTATACACGTTATTTGCCTACATTGGGCAGATCGACCACTACACTACTCTATTCCCATCTATTATATCCCATATGACTTGTGATTTCTCCAAGCCACATGCTTCAACTCCATCTTCCTTCCAACTTGTCTTCTTCAGTCACCTTCTTCTCCAGTCCCCTTCCCCCATCTCTTCTCTACCCTTCTCCCCCAAACATTTAATCTCCACCTTCCCTCCTGCTGCCCAATCTTTGGCCTTAGCCTTTATTTGAAAAGTTAAGGTGGGGAGAAGGTTCACAAGGCACCTGTATATGTGATTCACTCCTTGTCTGCAGTACTTTCCAGGAGAGGAGAATTAGCATCAAAATACAAGACTACAGCTATCCACATGTGTGTTCATTTCTGGGTCTTCAATTGTATTCCATTGATCTACCTACCTGTCTCTGTATTAATACAATATAGTTTTTTGTTTTTTTGTTTTGTTTTGTTTTTTTTTTATCACTTTTACTCTGTAATCCAGCTTGACGTCAAGGAGGGTTCTTCCTCCAGAAGTTCTTTTCTTATTGAGAATAATTTTGCTATCCTGTTGTTGTTGTTGTTGTTGTTGTTATTCCAGATGAATTTTGCAAATTACTCTTTCTAATCCCATGCAGAATTGAGTCAGACATTTGATGGGGAGTGCATTGAATCTGTAGATTGTTTTTTATAAGATGGCCTTAAAACACATTTTAGTGACTGATTTTGCATTTACAGAATCACACTTGAGGTTCTGCCATGCACTAGAGCTATTGAGTAGTCTTTGAGTAGCCCTAGTCTTGTGGAGCCTATAAGTCACATTGTCAAAGTGGGTGGAAAGTAACAATTCAGTAGGTGTGACATGAACTGTGCACCAATTTCAACACATTTTATCCAGGGAAAATTCTACTAATCCTCTGAGACCACTGGATAATCGGAATGTGCACTATGGAAGGGGGTTTATTTTACAATTTTGGATGATATTGGTGATTAAATAATCACATTTGCTTTTCAAGCCCCTTCTTCAAAATCCTATTAATTTACCAGTATGAAGCCACTGTGTTTCTGTAAGTAGTAAAGTTCAGTGCAGGCTAAATTCTACATCAAAATAATGTGGTCAAATATTGTCTCTTCTCTATTATAGTCATATTGTTCCAGCTTCACTTTCTGTCACATAGATTATTTGCAATATATCCTTTATCGGTGATTATGGCATACAGTGATAATTACTAAAATCTAATGTATTATTGTTAACACTGACTACAAATAATTTCAGGAGATAAAAATATCTTTCTGCTTTGTAGGTGAAAATATGCCTTGAAGTTGCTTACCACAGTTTAGGAGGTCACTGTTGTTCATATCAAAATTTATATACATGGGAGTCTAATTCAAAGTCTTTCTATTTAATATTAGAATATGAAAAACTGAATCACTGGTATTTAGCTGGTTGTTTTAAAATTTATTTATTTATTTTATTTATATAAGTACACTGTCTCTCTCTTCAGACACAAGAGAAGCAGGAGCACGTAACAGACGGTTGTGAGGCACCATGTGATGGCTGGGAATTGAACTCAGGACCTCTGGACAAACAATGCTCGTAACCACTGAACCATCACTCCAGCCCTAGCTGATATACTTTTAAAGCTAAGCAACCATATTCTTTATCCCAGAGTGGAACTCTCTACCCAACCCTAGGGCACAGCCTTTGGCACTGTAAGGCTCTTCACTTGACTTTGCCGCTGCTTCCTATTGGGCTGCTCTGTCCCAGAGCAGTAAAGGGAACTGAAAACCATGTATCAGTTATAGATAATCATGTTTCCATTTAGCACAGGCAAGTGATTTCTCATTGTCCCTGTCAAATAAAACCAGCCCTCAGCACAAGCTATTTCCTTCAGAAAACACTGCTCTATTCCTTCACTCCCTGAGCTCACTTAGATTAACATTAATGATCTTTCCTCACAGATGGGTCCCAGAGCATTAGACCCTGCCAAGCCTTTTTCTATTCAAAATGATTCTTGTCTTGGCCTCTTGCTTGCATTGTGGCCCCATCTCAATTTGGAAGCAGCAGCAGTTAGCAGCTGTTTTCACACTTAGACTTGGAATGGAGGACCTGAAAGACTTGGAGAGAAGACAGAACTTGGAAGGAGGGGAAGGGAGGAAGGATAAGAAAGTTCCATATAGCATAATGGAAGCTGAAATTTGGAGACACGCGTCACAAAGGAAAAGGAGATACTGAAAGGGAAAACTGCCATAAAACTTGCTATTTGACTTTGAGTCTTGATATTACTGTTTCACTTTCCAAGTATTGTATAGCAGAAGTCAAAATAATTTCTACTACACTTTTATGTTACTTGGAGGATTAAGCCAAAAGTTTATTCATGTACTAAAAGCTAGCCTTAAACTTGCTATGTAGCCAAATATAGCAGTGAATATCTGATAGACAAGTATCATCACAGCCAATTTGATGAAATGCCAGGGATCAAATAGAGGGCAATATCGATGCTAGACAGGTGCTATCACAATTGAAATCCATCCCAGTCCTCTACTATAATGACATACAAATACACAATGCAAGAAATCTGTAATAAAAAGTAAAAGTCCAAATGTTTTACAGCTTTCTTCAAACCAGTCTTAATAACTATCATAACATATATTTCTCCAGGATTGATACAACCAGCATAATTTTAAGAATAATCTTATTGTTTTAAATTGACTCATAATACTAATGTAGCATTCTGTACAGTGCAAAATTAAACAAAAATTACAATATTTATTCATTTACATCCTGATTGACACTCTTCTTCTCTCATTTCCTCCCAGTTCTCCCTTCTTCCATCTCTTCTCCCAATTTTCCCCTTCCTTTCATTCAGAGAAGTGGAGGCCTGCTATGATTATCAATCTACCTAGGCATATAGTGTTAGGTGTACCTCCTACGGAAGCTAGAGAAGGGAGCTCATTTAAGGGAAAGGGATCAAAAGGCAGACAGAAGAGTCAGAAACAGCACCTGTTCTTGCTCTTAGGAACACATGAAGACCAAGCTTCACAGCAGTTACATATGTGTAGGGGGCCTAGGTCCATCTCATACATGCTCTCTGGTTGGTGGTTCAGTCTCTGTGAGCCACTATGGACTTAGATTATGTGATTCTGTAGGTTTTCTTGGGGTGTCCTTGACTTTTCTTGACCCTTAAATCCTTCTTTCCCCATTCAACAAGATTCCCCAAGCTCTACCAAATGTTTGGCTATGGTTCTCTTCATTGGTTTCTTTCAGCTGCTAGGTGAAGTCATTCAGAGCAGTTATGCTATGTTCCTGTTGCAAGTATGGCAGAACATCATTATTCTCCTATACTTTTCTGTGTTAGAAGTGGGCTTTCTCTCATGACATAGATCTCAAGTTGAGGGAGTCACTGGATGGTCTTTCCCTCAATCTCTGTACAATCTTTTTCCCTGCACACCATGTAGACAGGAAAAAGTTGACTGATAGTTTTGTGTCTGAGTTGTCCCCATACCTTTATTAGATGTCTTGCCTGGTTGCAGGAGGTGACCATTTCAGTTTCTATATTATCTACTCTTAGGAATCTTAGCTAGGCTTAGCCAGGTACATTACTGGGAGTTTCAGTCATTGTAGCTTTCTAGCTCATCCCATAGATGTCATCCCCACTCAACTGCAGTTCTTTCTCTCAGGTCTCTTTTCCTCTGTCTTCCCCATACTTGAACCCTCCTATTTCCTCCTCACCCCTCCTCCTACCCAGTCCCTCCCTCCACTTTCCCTACATGTCTATTTTCTATCTGCTTTGCAGTGAGATTCAATCATCATCCCTTAGATCCTTCTTGTTACTTAGCTTCTTTGAGTCTGTAGCATGTGTATCCTGTACTTTAGAACTAACTTCCACTTAAAAGTAAGTGCATACAATGTTTCTTTTTCTGAGTCTAGGTTATATCTGGGCATGATATCTGAGCATGTGTCCTTGTGTGATGGCAGAGCGTCTTTGGCTGTATAACCAGGGGTGGTATAGCTAAGTCTTGAGATGGAACTATTCCAATAAACCACCGAACTGATTTCTGAAGTGGTTGTACAAGTTTACACTCCCATCAGCAATGGAGAAGTGTTTTTCTTCCTCTACATCCTCACTGTCACAAGATGTCCCTTGAGTTTTTTATCTTAGCCATCTTGTAAGACGTAAGAATCCAAAGTCATTTTGATTTGCATTTTTCTGAGGCCTAAGCATTTTGAACATTTAAGTGCTTCCCAGTTATTGGAGATTCATCTGTTGAGAATTCTCTATTTAGATTTGTATCTACAGAAGTTATTTTATTATATGGGATTGCTTTAGCTATCTTGATTTTTTTGTTTTTCCATATGAGTTTTTCAAGTTATGTAAAGAATTCTGTTGGAATTTTGATGGGAATTGCATTGAATCTGTAGATTGCTTTTGGTAAGATGGACATTTTCACTGTTAATCCATTTGATCCATGATCTATTACACTACATAGAAAGTGAAGAAACATTACCAAACTCATTCTCTACAGAGGTGGATATGCACAGCCAACCATTGGGCTGAGTGCGGTGTCCCCAGTGGAGGAGTTAGAGAAAGGACTGAAGGAGCTGAAGGAGTTTGCAACCACATAGGAAACAACAATATCAACCAACCAGACTTCCAAGAGCTCCCAGAGACTAAGCCACCAACCAAAGAGTACACATGACTCCAGCTGCATGTGTAGCAGAGGATGGCCTTATTGGGCATCAATGGGAGGAGAGGTCCATGGTCCTATGAAGGCTTGATAGATGCCCAAGTATAGGGGAATCGAGGGTGGGAGGTGGGAGTGGGTGGGTGGGAAGAGGAACATCCTAATGGAAATGGGAAGGGAAGGTAGAATAGGGGTTTTCCAGGAGAGGGAGAAACCAGGAAAGGGGATAAAATTTGAAATGCAAATAAAGAAAATATCCAATATATATATATATATATATATATATATATACAAACATTTAGCCCTGGGTTTCATTTAATTGAGTGAATGTTAATGACTGTTTCCATTTCCATATGGGATAAAAGCCTATTTAAATTATTTACCCATTCTTAATTTAACTTTGGTAAGTGCTATCTGTCAAGAAAATCATACATTTCACTTAGATTTTCCAGTTTTGTGGAAAAGAGGAGTTTTTGAAAGAAGACCTTATGATTTTTAAATTTCCTTGATATCTGTTGTCATTTTTCCCTTTTATTTCTAATATTGTTAATTCCCATATTATCCTTCTGCCTTTTAGTTAGTTTGGCTAAGTGTTTGTCCATCTTGTTAACTTTGTCAAAGAATCAGTATCTTGGTTTCCTTGATTCTTTGTATTGTTCTCTTAGGTTCTACTTGATTGATTTCAGCACAGAATTTGATTATTTCCTGCTGTATAGTCTTCTTGGTGTATTTGTTCTATTTCATTTAGAACTTTCAGATCTTCTGTAAAGGTGCTAGTATGTGATATTTCCATTTTTATAGTCCTTTTTTATACTCCATATTTTATTCCCCACCAAATCCACCCTCTTACTGTTCCACATCCCATACCAACTCCCTGCCTCCTCTCTCCACAGGATGTTCACACTTCCCCTAGAGCTCTCAGGTGTGCTGTTAAATTGCTAGTGTAAGATCTCTACAGTTTCTCTACCAGGAAACTTAGTGCTATGCATTTTCCTCTTAGCACTGCATTCATTGTGTCCCATAAATTTGAGTATGATGTGTCAACATTTTCATTAAGTTCCAGGAAACCTTTAGTTTCTTTATTTCTTCCCTGACAAATTTATCATGTCTGTGGGCTTTCTGATCTTTTTCTTGTCATTGAAGACTAGCCTTACGCAATGGTGATTTGGTAGGATTCATGGAATTATTTCAATCTTCTTGCATCTGTTGAGGGTTGTTTTGTGGCCAGTTACATGGTTGATTTTGAGAAGGTACCATAAGGTGCTGAGAAGGTGTATTCTTTTGTTTTAGGTTGAAATGTTCTGGAGATATCTGTTGAATCCATTTGGTTCCCAACCTCTATTAATTTCAGTATGTCTCTGTTTTCTGTTTCAATGACCTTTCCATTGGTAAGAGTGGGGTGTTGAAGTCTACCACTATCATGATGAAGGGTTCAATGTGTGTTTTGAGCATTAGTAAAGTTTAATTTTATGAATGTGGGTACCCTTGTATTTGGGGCATAGATATACAAAACTGAGATTTTTCTCTTGGTTGGTTTTCCCTTTGATGAATATAAAGTGACCTTCCTCGATATGCTTGATAACTTTTGGTTAAAACTGTATTTTATTGGATATAAGGATGAAAACTCCAGCTTGCTTATTCGGGTCATTTGTTTGGAAGATCTTTTTCCATCCTTTTACTCTGAGATAGTGTCTGCTTTTGTTATTGAAGTGTGTTTCTTGTATACAGCAAAATGCTGGATCTTGTTTGTATGTCTAGTCTGTTAGCTTATGTCTTTTAGAGGTGAGTTAAGTCCATTAATACTGAGATATAGTAATGAGAGATGACTGTTCGTTCCTGTTATGTTTGTTTTTGTAGGTGCCTTTATGTCCTTGTGGTTCTCTCCTTTTGTCTTTGTTATGAGATGCTTAATATCTTGTCTTTTTTCTTGGTGTACCTTCCTTGTGTTGGAGTTTTCATTCAAGGAAGCTTTGTAGGGCTGGATGGGTAGATAAATATTGTTTGAACTTGTTTTTCTTCTGGAATATTTTGGTTTCTCTATATATGTTGATTGAGAGTTTTGCTGGATATCATAGCCTGGGCTGGTATTTGTGTTCTCTTACAGTCTGCATGAACTCTGACAAGGGTCTTCTGGCTTTCATAGTCTCTGTTGAGAAGTCTGGTGTGATTCTGATAGGTCTACCTTTGTGTGTTACTTAGCTATTTTCCCTTGCAGCTTTTAATATTCTTTCTTTGTTCTGTGAGTTTAATGTTTTGATTATTATGGGACAATAGGATTTCTTTTCTGGTCCCATTTATCTGGTATTCTATAGACTTCTTGTACCTTTATGACCATCCTTTTCTTAGGTTGAGGAAGTTTTCTTCTATGATTTTGTTGAAGATGTTTTCAGTTCCTTTGAGCTAAATCTTTGTTCTCCTCTATTCCAATTACTCATAGATTTGATTTTTTTCATTGTGTCCTGAATTTCCTGGACGTTTTGCAGTAGGAGTTTTTTAAATTTTGAATTTTCATTGACAGGTGTGTCAATCTCTATACCTGTTATCTTCTATACCTGAGATTCTTCTATCTCTTATATTCTGTTGATGATACTTACTTCGGTAATTCATGACCTATTTCCTAGGCTTTCCATTTCCAGGTTTGCCTCCATTTGTGTTTTCTTTATTGTTTCTACTTCCACTTTTAGGTCTTGGACCACTTTATTCAATTCCTTCACCTGTTTGGTTGTGTTTTCCTGTATTTCTTTAAGGCATTTATTTGTTTCCTCTTTAAGGGCTTTTCCCCGTTTACCTGTATTTCTTTCAGTGAATTATTGATATCCTCCTTAAAGGACTCTATTATCTTCATGAGATATGATTTTAGGTCAGCTTCCCGGTTTTCAGGTGTGTTGTTGTATTCAGGGCTTGCTGTGGTGGGAAAACTGGGTTCTGATGATGCCCAAATATATTAGCTTCTGTTACTTATTGTCTTGTGCTTGCCTCTCACTATCTGGTTATCCCTGGTGTTTGCTGGTCTGGGTGACTCTGTCTGTAGTCTGCCTCTTTTGTCCTTGGTTTGCTTCAGGTCTCCTGCTAGGCCTGCAGCCCTGGCTATAACAGCCTTTCTATGGTCCCTTACAATTGGGGGTTCTTCAGAGGGACAGAGAAGCTGCTAATCTGTTGCCCTGACTGCAGTAGATCTCCTGGGAGGCCTTAGGACTGTTGGTTCTTTAGAGGAGCAGTCCAGCTGTTGTCCTGTGTGAAACTGTTCTCCAAGGGGAGGGGGTGAGGAGGCGGGGATATGGACTATGGTTTCTCTTTCCCTGTGTTCAGAACTCCAGGGAGGCTTTTAGTCAGTTGGGTCAGTTGTCCTGCATGCCACAAAAGCCCTGAGATATCTTCTGACTGTGATGTCGGTTGTCCAGTTGCCCTGTAGACAGAGGAATCCATGGGATAATTTCAAGCTATGGTGCCTTCAGGCTGTGGTGTCATTTGCCCTGTGGGCAGCTGATCTCCTAGGATGCCTCAGCCTATTGTGTCAGTTACACTGAGTGCAGTGGATCTCCTGGGATGTCTATCCCTGTGGTGTCAGATGTCATGAGAGCAGAAGATCTTCTGGGATGCCTTTGGAAATGATGTCTTCAGGGGAGGAAACTAGCTAGTAATCTGTTCCAGCAGAAAGGATGAGGCAGAAGTGGAGTGCTATTCAGCCCACTTGGGTTTTGGGAGACGATGAGTCCCTGAGTCCACTGGGCTCCCAGCAGCAGCTGTGGGACTTTGGGTGGGTTTTTACCATATGCACTAAGTACAGCAGATCTCCTGGGATACCTCACGATGTGGTGTCTTCAGGGCAGCAGACTAGTGGGCAGTCTGTGCCAGAAGAAAGGACTGGACAGAAGGTCATTTTTATTTTTTTCACTTAGGTATGTTGTGATTTTATTTTCATTGACGACTAGATAATCTTTAATTTCTTTTTTTATTTCTTTATTTCTTCCTTGATGCCATGGTCATTGGATAAGGAGATATTCTGTTTCAAAGTATTTGTAGACTTTTTATTGTTATTTTTGTTGTTTCAAGTCCAAGGTGGTCTGATAAAATAAAATAGGTTATTTCAAATTCTTGTGTCTGTTGAGGTTTATTTGTGACTAAATATATTGTCAATTTTGGAGAATTTTCCATGAGGTGCTGAGAAGAAGGTTTGTTCTTTTTTACTTGGATGAAATGTTCTGGAGATATCTATTAGGTCCATGTAATTTGTAACTGTTGTAACAGGAGTGGGTACTCCACTCGCAAAGAATCAGGAAGGAGACTGCAGCAAAAGCATGAGGTTAATTTATTAATTGAAACTGGTATACCAGGGTCACTCTGTAATCGGGGACAGAGCAAGCCAGAGGAAACAAAGCTTTAAGTTTTTATACAGCTTACAACATGGGCTAATTACATTTTATAACACGGGCTGGTTACACATTATCTTGTTCACTGTTCTTTAGTTTCTACAGACCTTTCTCCTCCTGGTTAGGATAAGACTCCTGTGACAGGCAGGAGGGGTGGGGGAGATCCGGTCTCCTGGGGGAACTTGCATTCCTTGGGGATGGGTGTTTGCTCTGTACACTCTTCTAAAAACCCCTTTGTCTTAAGGATACACGGACTTCCTTGCTTTCTGGTATCTTTATGGGGTATCTCCTTTTTTTACATTTCTACATAAGGTTTCTTAGTTTCATTATTTATCTCTTTAGTGTTACCTGGACTTCTTTTCTATTAATGTTTGTGTTTCTGTGTATGATTTAGCTTTAGCAATTTTTTTTTATGAGTGCCCTTGTATTTGGAGCATAGATATTAAGAATGGAGACATCTTGGTGGATTTTTCCTTTGAAGAATACGAATTATCTTTCCTCATGTCTTTTGAATAATTATGGTTGAAAGTCTATTTTATTTGATATTTGTCTTAGTCAGGGCTTCTATTCCTGCAGAAACATTATTACCAAGAAGTAAGTTGGGGAGGAAAGGGTTTATTGAACTTACTTATTGTTTATTACCAGAGGAAGTCAGGACTGGAACTCAAGCAGGTCAGGAAGCAGGAGCTGATGCAGAGGCCATGGAGAGATGTTCCTTACTGTCTTGCTTATCCTGGCTTGCTCAGCCTGCTCTCTTATAGAACCCAAGACTTCCAGCCCAGGGATGGCACCACCCACAATGGGCCCTAATCCCTTGATCACTTCCCCAACTGCAGCTCCCTTCTCTGTGATAACTCTAGCTTGTGTCAAGTTGACACACAAAACCAGCCAGTACAATATTAGAATGGCTATTTCAGCTTCCTTTTTGGGTAAGTTTGCTTAAAAAATATTTTTCAGCCTTTACTCTGAGGTAATGTATATATTTGTGTCTAAAGTATGTTTTTTTCATGCAGTAGACTGGTGGGTCCTGTTTTTCTAATCATTTGGTTAGACTGTATTGTTTTCAACCATGACCTAGACCCTTTAGGTAAGAAAGTGCAAGTAAAAAGGTGGAGACTCAATGACACAGACTCTTGGAGTTAGGCAAGTGCCATAAAGCAGATTCATTTATTGTAGGAAGTGGACAAACATTCATACTCCCTTCCAGCATTTCAATAGCTCTCAAGTAGCCAGATGTGGTTCAGTCTCTTTCTCATTGGCTCACTTCATCACCTGATCCATCATTAACAGCCCCTAGCTATGCTGGCAGATTTTGGCTCAGAGTGGAAGTATCAGCTGTGTATGCAATAGTTTGCAACTTGGCTTGCTTGGCTAAAGATACAAGCCTGTATCTTTTTTATCTTTTTTATTGAAGAATTGAGTCCATTGATGTTGAAAAACAATAATAAAAATTGATTGTTGTTATCTCCTGTTATTTTGATTTTGGTGTGTGTGTGTGTGTGTGCGCGTGCGTGCGTGTGTGTGTGTGTGTTTCCTTCCCTTCTTTTATATTGCTTGTGTGAAATTATTTATTTCCCTGTTTGCTCAGGTTTAGTTACCCTTTCATTGGAGTTTTCCTTCTAGTATCTTCTATAAGCCTGGATTATGGATAGATATTGTCTAAATTTGGTTTTGTTATAGAAAATTTTTTCTCAATCTGTGGTGATAGAGAGTTTTGCTGAGTATTCTAGTCTGTGGTCTTCTAGAGACTGCAAGACATCTGCCCAGACCCTTCTGCCATTTAGAGTCTCTGTTGAGACTACATATATGATTCTGATAGGCCTGCCATTGTATTTTACTCAGTCTTTTCCCTTGAAAATTTTAATATTATGTTTGTTGTATATGTAGTGTTTTGGTTTTTATGTGGCAAGGGGGACTTTTTTCTGGTCCAATCCACTCAGTGTTATGTTTGTTTCCTTTATGTTTATAAGGATACCTGTGTTTAGGTTGGGGAAATTTGTTTCTATCATTTAAAGAAAAATACTTTCTGGGCCTTTTAGTTGGGAACTGTCTTCTTTTAATCCTATTCTTCTTTGGTGTGATCTTTCCATAGTGTCTCATACTTTTTGGATTTTTATGACAGGAACTTTTTAAATTTAACGTGTTCTTGGACTTGTGTATTGATTCCTTCTATCAGTTCTAGTATGCCTGAGATTCTGTCTTTGTTGTCTTCAGGGGAAGGATTACTTGGTTGTCGCTGGAACAAGCAGGCCTCTTGGGATGCAGTGAGAGTTGAAGGTATACAATGCCACAGTGTTCAACATTTGCTTTATGTACATATTCTGCACATTCAATGTGTGATCAAATCCTACATCCCTGAATTTGTAAAAGGTGAGAACTCTTCAATGAAAACAACTTCACTGAGAAGCAGAATAAAATAGAATCTCAGAACATCTTACTTTACTTTGCTTCTTATTATATAACAGAAGTTTCACAGTCTCTCAACTGCAGCATATGTGTATGAATGAATTTATCAATTTTCCTCTAATAGCTATAATATATATATGTGTGTATGTATGGAAGACATATATATGGAAGAACTACTATTTAACAATCTATTGATTACAATTTTAGCAAATTTTACTTTTTGTATAATGTCATGCATATTCTTATGAATGTGTCCTTGTATATTCTTTGAAAATTACACTTTTAAAAATTTAAACTAAGACCATAATAAATAGTATCTGTATTGTTTAATTATCAATTACTTTTTGTAGACAAAATATCCCTGTCCCAATTCCGTGGCCTCAGATTTCAGAATGCTAGCATTATAGATTGTCATCATCATGACTTTGGATTTCTATTTTTTAATCATTAATAATATTCTTAAGACAATCTTTCCAAAGTTTACAATAATATATGCTGTATGATACCAGATTTAGAAAACAGTGTTAAATCCATACATTATGAGTATATAACATTCATAAAATATTGATAAACAATACCTAAAAACTTACATTGATATTATCATTTGGAAAGAAGGAAATTTTAATTAATGAAAATTTAAATTATGGAAAGTTTTGCTTATTTGTCAATAGGAGAAGGAACACATAGGCTTGAAAAAGCTAAAACCAAGGTATAAGTATAGCCCAAGGAGAAAACTTATTTTTGTTAGTTTAGCATGGAGCAATCCCATGGCTTCATTTGGGTGCCTCCACTACTCTGGACAAACTTACCACCTGTAAAATTAGAGGGTAAATAGTTTATTCACAAGAATAGAGAACTGTGAACACAGTAGAACACAGAAGAGTCCAGGCTGCCAGCAGAAAAGCACTGGGGTTAGATTTGCCTCCTGTTCAGTAGATGGATAAGCACAGTGGGATCCATTCATTAGAGTCCAGATCCTCTGATAAAGGAAATAGCTTCTTATACCCTGTCAGGAAGAGGAAAACTCCTTTCTTTATCTCTCCATATATTTTTCATTGCTGACAATCATTGAATAATATCTCCACTCTATATAGAAGATGGAAATGCTCATGAAAAATAGCCTGTGTGAGGAATGGGATATCACCAAACTGAATAACAGATAACATACAAACACCCTTTCTGTCTTTCTGTATTCATTTGCTTCTCTCCTTTGCTCTTGCTTTTCCTTGTGTTATAGCCATCTTTCCACACAAATGCTGGGGGAAATTCTTTATTAAAGTAATTGTATTTCTGTCCTTTACCTTATAACATAGCATTTTTGACAAAACAACTTATCAAGGGTCATTGTTTGAATTTAAAATTGTTCCTATGAGTTTGAGTATTAAAGGCTTGGTGTCCAACTACTGGTACAATTTTAGGAAGTCTTGTAACTATCCAGCAGAAATAAGGTAGCAGAGATGTACCTTTGAAAGTTATATCTTTTCCCCAGTCCCAGATCTGATCCTGAAGTTTGCCTTCTTTTCTGCACAGGCACCAATAGCTTTCTCTTCCAAATTCTCCTACTGTCTTGATACTCTGTCTCACCACTGGTCTAGAAGCAATGGAGCCAAAGAATATGAAGAGAAATCATTGTGTTTGTAGGGAAAATAATTTTTCTCATCTTTAATTGTGTTTATTTCTGCCACTGTTGCACAGTCTGACTGAAAGATCAGGGTAGAGCAGGAGTTCTCTGTAACATCAGAATCATCAGTGGGCTGTGTTTACAAACACTCAGCATCACAGAGTTTCTACATGAGGTATCAGAATGTGATCTAAATATGTGTATTGTTCACAAGGTGAAGGTGATGCAGTGGCCTCATGCTGACATTTGGAATGCAGTATTTCCCTGAAGTTCACAGGTAGTTCACATCCATTCCCTACCATATGTTATGGTATCACAGGCAGTTCTGTTTACATTTTAAAAGAATTTTCTTCACATGGTCTTAATATTTTTCTGATGAATAAAGTTTAGGAAGATAATAATTAACCATCAACAATACACATGCAATTTGCTAAGTGAACAGAATTTAAGATCATCAGAAATGTACTAATCTGGCAATAGATCTCAGATAGCATGGTCAAACAATGAGGAAAGTACCTCACCTCTATGTAATTATCAACCAAACCAAAGAAAAGAAAAACAAAAATAACGTAAAATAAAAAACTAAAAACCAACCTACACACAAAAACATTCAAATATTCTAAGTCTAACCACAGGAACATACAGTAAACTCAAATTTAGGGACACTTGGTAAAATAATAGACCACTATTATCTACAATATAGTCTTAATTACTGTACTATTCATGGAAGAGAAAATATAATCTTGGAGACTCTTATAAAAGAAATATTTGAGTGGGGCCTTGCTTACATTTCAGAGGCTTAGTTCATTATCATAATAGTGGGGAGCATGGCCGCAGACATGGTGCTGGAAAGTACCTGAGAGTTCAACATCCAGATTTACAAGCTGCAAGGAGAGAGAGAGAGAGAGAGAGAGAGAGAGAGAGAGAGAGAGAGGAGAGAGAGAGAGAGAGAGACAGTCATTGGGTCTGGCTTAGACTGTTAAAACCTCAACAACTATGCACAGAGACACATTTCCTTCAACAAGGTTATACCTACTAATCATTTTTTGAGGAATGTTCCTTGGATGCTTTGACTAAGCTTTCAAATATACAAATCTATGGAGGCCACTCCTATTCACACCAGCCCAAACATCAGCCCAAACGTCAAAGTACTAAAAGCACAAAAAGAGACATGAGATTTGAATACAGCCTGTGATTCTAGCCTTTATATTAAACCATTAAAATCCTTGAGTGGAACAACTGGTAGAAATTAGTAGTATCTGTACGTTAGATGTTCATACTTTGTCCATGTTAATTTCTCATTTTGAACATTGCTTGCATATAACTACACCAATATTCCTTGTAGTACATTACAACATTTTTAAGCCTAAAAGGTTTTCAAAAATTAAAAAGTATAAAAATTTAAAAAAATATAACAAAAGGGAAAAAAAAGACAATAGTCACTGATCCTGAAAATTTCAGATAAATATGAAGTAAGAAAAACATTCTTTTTTTATTTAAATTTTTTTATTAGATATTTTCTTTATTTACATGTAAATTTTCCCTTCTTTGCCAGCGCTGGTTTCTGCTTTTGGAATCAGGAGGACTCGGGTGCTCAGCAAGTCAATACACATTCCAATGCTGTATGTAATGTCCTAGGACAATTCTCTTAACTCCCATTGTCTTCAATACTTCATTTTATGAAATAAAAGCATTAATGAAGATG
Organism: Montemys delectorum; assembly: GCA_019843815.1. Classification (NCBI taxonomy): domain Eukaryota; kingdom Metazoa; phylum Chordata; class Mammalia; order Rodentia; family Muridae; genus Montemys; species Montemys delectorum. Next base: position 9,917 of record JADRCD010224784.1, on the reverse strand, counting down.
ATTAAACAACTAATTATTTTATTTAATTAAGATTCAATATAATTACATGATTGTATTATCATTTCTTTTATAAGCAAACTATGTCACTGATGGGAAAACAAACATATAGATGAAGTGTGCACTGTTATGTGACTACATCACTGAATCGCTCAAGCCCCATCCTAAAATTACACTTTAACTAGTTGATTATTACTCCTTTAGAAGAGTTTTCTGTTTATCTTATTCATAGCCAAAATCTAAGCACTAAATCCTTTTTTGTCACTAATTTCATATCCTTTAACTGCCTACTGATTGAATTTTTTCAAACAAATAATCCAACATTATTTTTTCCACAGGGTCATACCAAAATAATCTTCTCTTAATTCTCTTAAACAACAATGAGCAAATAAAAACAGTGAGGAAATTGTCAAACCTACTCTATTTTTCTCCTCATTCCACAAGGTTTGTATTTGGCCATTGTTTTTGGAAGTGTTTTATCTATTATTATGGTGCTTCACAAAGGTTATACAAACAGTTATTCAGAATAAAAGAAGCATTGTTAGTCAGCAAAGATGGGTTTAGCATTCAGAAAGCTGCATGCAGATGGAGCTCAGATGCAGGTGCTGGGAGTAAAAGCAGGCAAAAAGATAGATCTAGGTATGACAGCAGACTTGAAGGTTTCTAAAGTGATACTTTATGGCTCAGATGACATGAATGGACAAGCTAAATACATTATAAGAATGTCATGTTCAGGAAAAATAGAGACCTGGATGAGCCTGCAGTCAGTGATCAAGAAGAGGTGAGAAAATACATTAGGATTCCACGTTCAGAAATACAAATTTCTGCTAGGATTACAAAAGTGGGCCATGCCTGTCTCATAAAACTAGGAATGCTTGTAGACAAACAGTGAGAATCAAGAAAGAATGCTATGCAAGAAAACAGGAGTGCAGCATTGACTGTCCTCTAGCCAGACCAGCACCCAGGTCACCACAATGGAAATTTTGAATGCAAGAATGAATTCTAAAAGCCAGACTGAAAGATCCCTATTTAACAACTAACTAAATATCATTCACTAAAAAATCCAAGAAGACAAGCAGATAATTGTACAACCAACTCTTAGGCCCACTGACCTTACTCAACTCACCAATGAACATTTCCTCTGTCTCCCTCAGCTATTATATAGTTATTTTCTAATTTAAAAGTGTGTGCATATATATGTACATATACATATATATGCCTAAATACATATATATGTATATATGTATATATGTGTATGTATATGTGTGTGTGTATGTGTGTGTGTGTGTGTGTGTGTGTGTGTGTGTGTGTGTGTATGCATGATTATATGTCGTTACTCATGTATGGAAGTTAGAAAAACGTTTGTGGGTGTCAGTCTGCTTGTTTCACTCTGTGAATCCTAGGCATTAAACCCTGATAATCAGTGTAGGCACCAAGCACCTTTATCCACTGGACCACCTCACTAGTTCTTTGTGTATAGTTATGAATATTAAAAGATACAGCTATGTTTTCACACTATTTCTGCTTCCATCCTCTAAAATTTTCAAGAGTTAAATAAGCTTTGATACGAGTATTAAGTATGCAGAAAATATCCAACTTTTCATTCAATTATTTGTGCATTTTAGCTCTCCTTGAAACTCAGTTTTTAGAGATAGAGTCATCTAAGAAGACTATTTCAAATATCACTAAAATACTTGTATTTGGCTATATACACGTGTACAAGTATGACATTGCTGAAGGCTTTGTTGCTGGTATCTACGTTAAAATGGGTAGGATAACACTTAGATGAGGAATTGGCCCTGAGGAATTCACACAAATACAGAAAAGGTAGATGTTAGCAATGATTTAATGTAAGTTTGTAGAATATTACTATTTTCAATATCATGCCTTAGGATATTGAATCCTATCTAATAACTTAATAGTACAATTTAGTTGGGCACTTTCTGTATTTTTCAGGGTGGCAGCTAGATATGTCAGGAAAACCAAGGATTCTATTTACAGTATAGCCTTGTTATCCTTCAGTCTCAGAATCCTAGGGACTGAGGTCAGACACACAGAGGTATTATTTACTAAAATACACTGTCTTAATTTGGGTTTTATTGCTGTGAAAAAGCCAGCATGCCCAAGGCAATTCTTACCAAAGAAAGCATTTAATGGGAGCTGACTTACATTTTCAGAGGTTCAGTCCATTATCATGATGGCAGGAAACATAATGTGGTGTTCTAGAAGGAGCTGAGAGTTCTACATCTTGGTGTAAGGCAACCAGGAGGGGTTTCTTTTGTACTGAGCAGAGCCTAAGCTTTAACAGCCCTCAAAGCCCACCAACATAGTGAAACACTTCCTTCAACAGGGCCATACTTATTCTAATAGGACCACACCTCCTAAGAATACTACCTGCCCATGGGCCAAGCATATTCAAACCACTCCTCCATGGCTTTTTAAAAGTAGAATATAAAAGTTTATAATCTTCATGAATACACAGGTATCCAAAGTTTGGGTTGAATATTGACTGCCTAGAAAAAAAGTTATAAATATAAACAAGTATCTGTTGAATTCCATGATATCAGCAGCCAAGTAGAAATAAAGTCGCTTTCTTTTTTTTTCTCCCGTACAAGAGTGGACTGATTGACCACAGTGCAAGTGAACTTTATTTGGGAGCCTTAATGCCTTTACCTTTTTATTTATCATTTTTCAATAGCACTCCTCATTTTGAGGTTTAAATATGATTTAGGATGATTTGATCCAAGTGTCATCTCCAGTATCAAGTCTTCTGATATAATCAAATTGGTATTTACCATTCCGAATTTCAGTCCTTTATCTTAGCTTTTATTTCTAACAACTTTACAATGTTAATTATTAACTGTAGCTTTATAATTGATTTATGCTTTACTCACAAAATAGTTCAAAATATCAATCTTACATTATATGATTAACATATAGAAATAACATTTTCCAATACAATTTGTTGGACAGGTTGTAATTTTTCTCTTAACAGTCTGTTGTATATAAATTCAAGAAATCTATATATGTGATAAGTCTCTGTGAACAATTTCTGTTTCATTAATTTATACATTAATTTTTGTTACCTTAGTTCCACAATGCTTAGATTACCATAATGTATGTTTAAATCATACAGTTTATATGCTTGAATTATTCTTCTTTAAAGTAATTTTAGTTGCTTTAAATCTTGGGTGTCTTCTGAGTTTTAGAATTGGTTTCCTAAGTTTTAGAAATGTATTTTCTAGGATTGTGATTAAGATTTCATTGACTTGTGGAAGGCAACTTAAATATAACTGAAAACTGAAAGGCAGGAATCTCTCATCCATTAAGTCCTGGGACATTTGAACAGAAACTTATTTTGAGGTAGGTATGTGCATTAAGACAGGGTGGAATAAATAAAAGTAATCATATATAGGTGATAATGTAAACTACAGAGAATGTGGTTTTAGGAATAGCAATAGCTGAATAAAAAGTGACCAAAGTTCTGAGGTTTTAAATAACTTGAATTATGAATACATATTAGAATCATAAAGCCTGATGCCTTACAAGGTCCCATAACTCAAGAAGTATGGGAAATAATATGATATACTAATACAATGCAATCTAATGTTGAGTTTGCCAAGAACTCAATGCTCCAGAATCTGGTCAAAATAACAGACTCACCTCTAACAATTTTCTAATTGTGCCTCATACTAACTTAGAATTAATATGCTGTATGTTAAACATCGTTAAATGTCCCATAAACCCTGAGAGTATTATTCTATTTGTATGCAATGATTTTCCATGCTCTTTCTCTCTCTCTCTCTCTCTCTCTCTCTCTCTCTCTCTCT
>JADRCD010224783.1:12595-28487 GCA_019843815.1 Montemys delectorum | reverse complement strand
ATTATTTCAATCTTCTTGTATCTGTGGAGGCCTGATTTGTGACCAATTATATGGTCAATTTTGGAGAAGGTACCATGAGGTGCTGAGAAGAAGGTATATCCTTTTGTTTTAGGATAAAAAGTTCTATAGATATCTGTTAAATCCATCTGTTTCATAACTTCTGTTAGTCTCACTGTGTCCTTGTTTAGTTTCTGTTTCCATGATCTGTCCATTGCAGAGAGTGGGGTGTTGAAATCTCCCACTACTATTGTGTGCGTTGTAATGTGTGCTTTGAGCTTTAGTAAAGTTTCTTTTATGAATGTAGATACCCTTGCATTTGGAGCATAGAGGTTCAGAATTCAAAGTTCATCATGGTAGATCATACCTTTGATGATATTTTGCCCATCTCAGCTCAAGGAGGGTCATGAAAGGGCTAAATCACTAAGAGTATTAAGTTTTAAAAGATAGTCCTACTTTTCTCTAGTAGTTGGCAATGTTGTTGTGATAGTATTGACACAACAGAATTAGTCAGTATTGGATTCTGTTGTTAAAACTTAAGGAAAATAGCCAAATAAAAGGATACCAAGAACGTCTTAGAGCCAACATAAGGATATGCACACTTCTTGGCTGGGTTTAGATAGCTCCTTTCTTATCTAGTTAAAATCAACGAGAGTACTATGTTCTGATGAAGCCAAGCAGTCTTGGTTTCTGTTGGTAGGATTCTTGCATTTGCCTTTCGCCATCTCTTGATCTCTGGTGTTAAATGTTCTTGGTATCTCTGACTAGAGCTTGTCTTGTCCTTGCCACCCTTCAACTCCACTTCAACTCCTGAGGCCTGTGCCTCCCAGCTGGTCCCGCCTTAGGAAGTCACAGTGAGAGAATGGCGGATCTTGTCTGAGTCTCTGGGCTGAAGCACGCCCTGGAAGCAGGGCCTCCACTAGCAGGGAAGGGGCAGAGATGGTCACTGATCCAGTTCTGTCACTCAGAAGCTGAGAGGATCCTGTCCCTGCAGCCCTGCGACTCCCCTGCAATTTCTCAGGCCTGTGTCTCCCGGTCCCTCCTTAGAAAGTCACCGGAGATTTGTCATGTTTCTAAGGGTTTCAAATAGATACTTTTGTTTCTTCTTGTTTTATCTTTATCTGTAGTGTCCACAATAAGCAAACAGATAAATAAATAGAATGTTCTCATCATAGTACTTTACAAATAGAATTCTAAACTATACAAAAATTGCAAAGATTGAGTTTATTTATCTCATCTTAGGTTCCACTACCTCATTGCTTCTCAACCTGTGCATTGCAACCCCCTTAGAAGCCAGAAGACCCAGGGGTCACCAAAGACTATCTACATGTCAGATATTTACATTGCTATTCATAATAGTAGCAAAAATACAGTTAAGAAGTAGCAATGATAATTCAATCACAAACGAACACTCATGGCATGCACTCACTGATAAGTAGATACTAGCCCAGAAGCTCAGAATACCCAAGATACAATCCACAATCCACAAGAAACTCAAGCACGAAGACCAAACTGTGTATACTTCGATCCTTCTTAGAAAGGGGAATAAAATATCCATGGAAGGAGTTACAGAGACAAAGTGTTTAGCAGAGACTGAAGGAATGGCCATCAAGGGACTGCCCCACCTGGGGATACATCCTATATACAGTTACCAAACCCAGACACTATTGTGGATGCCAACAAATGCTTGCTGACAGAAGCCTATTATAGCTGCCTTCTGAGAGGATCTGCCAGTGCCTGACAAATACAGAGGTGGATGTTCGCAGCCAACCACTGGACTGAGCACAGGGTCCCCAATGGAGGAGCTAGAGACAGGACCCAAGGAGCTGAAGTGGTTTTCAGCCCCATAGGAGGATCAACAGTATGAATTAACCAGTACCCACAGAACTAGAGACTAAACCATCATCCAAAGAGTACACATGGTGGGACTCATGGCTCCAGCTGTATATGTAGCAGAGGATGGTCTTGTTGGTCATCAATGGGAGAAGAGGCCCTTGGTCCTGTGAAGGCTCAATGCCCCAGTATAAGGGAATTCCAGGGCTAGGAAGTGAGAGTGAGTGGGTTGGTCAGCAGGGGAAGGGCAGAGATAATGGGAGTTTTTGGAGAGGAAACCAAGAAAGGGGATTTGAAATGTAAATAAAGAAAATATCTAATTTAAAAATGGAAAAATATATAGTAATGAAAATAATTTTATGATTGGAGGTCACTACAACATGTAGAACTATATTAAAGGGTTGCAGCCTTAGGAAGGTTGAGAATCAATGTACTAGATTGATTCCTTAGTACAGTCTAGGCTTAATACAAGCAGATGGAACAGTTTGTGTGAAAACATTTTGTTTGGACTTTAAGCATTGCTAAATTCAGGTCTTTGCATTTGATCATGTTGCTGAAAAATTAACATACACTTTGATGTCAGGCAATAATAAGTGAATGATCTTTGTATTATCTTGTAATATATTCATACCTCTGAATCAGGTAGATGAGGGTTATGATCCCTGGTTTATCTGTGTGCTACTAAGTCTTAGGGCTCCTACACAGGACTTGTCAAACTCTTGCAATAGGCTGGTGACAGCTGGATGCCAGCCCTGGTTCCCTCCCTTTCTTACTAACAGTCTTGGCACTCCAGTTAAACCATCTGTGGCTCTGTTGCCTAATCGAAGAGACACAATGACTACTGCCTCTCTACAGAGCTGTTTGGGAGAGTCCCATGAATTAATATGTGGAAGGGTATTGAAATTAAAAAACAATATGCTGGCATCAACAAACCTTAAATATTTAGTGAGTTTCTTCACATGACTGGGCAAAGAACCTCAGCTTCCTTGGGTAAAGCTTGCTTTCCCTGTTTTCAACATATGCACCCTCAGGCATGGGAAGGAGTTAGCTAGGCAATTTTAAGTCTTGTTTGATGTGGGATCTCAAGTCCCTGTTCTGTAGGGATGGGAAGCCAATCTTGACTTTAAGATACAGTCTTATAAGGTGAATGAGCTGGTCACTTGATAGCTGACGAATCTAACTACAGATCGCAAAGAGAAATGACGGGGAAGGAAAATTGAAAGCTTTGAGTGTTTCATTAGATCTTATAAACCAAGCAAGATGGTTCCTAACATGTAGAAGACTGCTATGAGTAGTGGAGATTCAAAATCTTCCTCGGGGCAGAGGAGTGGGGAAAGCAAGAACTTTATGGACAGAAGAGTAATTTGGAAATATGAGACTATATTATCAATTAAGTTTGCTTTATAAAACCAAGATATGGAAAATAATAATGTCATCGGACAAACAAAGTCTTCTACAATCCATATTATGAGCTGTAGTCTAGCAATGTATATTTAGAACAAAAATAAGTCCTAGCAATCATAAATAGGGATTTGTGTTTGCAGATGTTTACGTCAAAGTCTGAATAAGAAAAGGATTTTGACATACCCACGCACCAGAAGACAAATGAGCCAGAACAGAATTTAGATCCCTGGGCTTTCAGAATTGTGAACTGTTAGATGCAGCAGGTTCACTCTTTCTTTTCCTTGGATTTTCATGCATTTTTCTACTGGGAAAAGTGAAAAAGTAATAATATAATAATGACTCTATCAGCCATACCAAGGTCAATGCCAAGCCCTCTATACTTGATTGGACTTGATTACAGTGACTTTGTCAATTAAACTGACCTTATTTAATACAAGCATTCACAGTCCTATCATCACACTAAGGTATGAAGGGGACCTGATGCTGAAGGAAAAAATGATATAAGTTATGTTATAAACAGAAAACAAAAAATAACTTATAATCATATTCAACTCTTTGTACATATGTGCTTCTATTTGGGCTAATTGCAAAAAACATTTTAGACAATTCAAAATAAAACAGGAATGCTCCAACTTCTAATCCCAAAGGAATTTTAAGAAAATGGCAAAAATGAAGTGATCATTGTAATATTTTGAGATGAGCTGTCAGGGAATAAACATAAACATAGGGCATTATAACTGAGTCTTGGACTTTTTGAACTCTAGAAATATGCCACTCAGTTGAGCAGTAATTGGTTCTCTAAAAACTATTGGGTATGTTTTCATGAAAAAAAAAGATTTATTTCAGACCACAATTCTTGTTCAAGGTAAAAAGGATATATCTGGAGATAGTCTCCCAGTTGGCAGTTCTGAGGTAGCCTCGAGTGTCACAGGGTAAGAGACAAGGAGTGTCCTAGTGATTTAACTAAACTGGTTTTGAGAGCAGACACATTCTCAAGATAAAACATTAACCCATAATCCACTAAGTCCATTCATTTGAACAGCATCCTAATGGCCTTTTGCATGTCCTGACTGATACCATCTCTTAATCTTTCATAATGGGGATTAAATTTCATATTAATTTCAAAGAAAAGAAGCCATAGTTAAACCATGGCAGTTATCAGGTAATCTGTGTATGTCAATTTAAGGAAAAACAAAGTGTGTATAGACATTGTGGTCTTTTCACCTGCATGTGTATGCTCATATTTTCTTTCTAGAATACTATTCTGTCATCCTCTTTAATCCTAAGACTGTCAATCAAAATGCTCTGTCCTTCCTCACAGGAGTTGACACCAGAACATTAGCTTGACAGTGAGAATGTAACTATACCCTTATCTGCTATGATTTGTTCAGTGACAACAAGGAAGGAGCCAAGAGGAAATGACAATACTCTTAGGTGGAATTGCTATATAGACATAAAGGCACAAAATGCTTCTGGAAGGCTGTGTAAATCTAGAACTGCCAGCAACCAAAAGCAGATTATCATTAAGGACATGTGAATATCAGCAAAAGGATGAAGGGAAGAGAAAAAAGAAGAAAGAAAATTATGTCATCTTCATTTAAGTTCTGCATATACATATCCTTACTTACCTGATGCTAAAGAATTGGCCCTTTCTTCATAAAAGAGCCCATAGCTAGGTCCATCCAAAACTGTCCAGTACACTTTATTGCTTGTATTAATGGTATCTGAAGTCTTGTGCTTACAGCTGACCATCTTCTGAACAATGCAAGAAAGTCCAGCAAGGTCTTGTCTCCAAAGGAAATCTTACATGAAATCTCTAGGTAGAGACAAAACAGCAGGACTCTGCTTGACAGGAGGGCAGGTATGGAGAAACTGAACCACCCTTGAACCCTTCTACATCCTCAGACTAGAACTTGAGACATTCCTGTAGAACTCTAGTATGTGAAGAAGCAGAGACAAAACCATCTGTGGACTCTACTGAAGACTCAGTTAGGACCAGGCAGGTATCTACTTCATCTGTCTGAGTTTCGTTGACATTTTAGTCCTTATCACAGTAGCTGCGTGTAAACATGCGGATGCTTTATGAATGATGCAGCGATGTCCTTGGTGTCTGCCCAACTAAGTGCCATGCTTCTTTTCTTAAAAACAGTTTCCAGAGCTACTAAGAGGAATATTTAGAAAAGATAGCCTGGCCCCCTTTGCCTTTTGTCCCTTCAATAGTCTGCAATTGACTCTCTCATTTAGTAGAATCTGCCTAAGACTTGGAACTAGGAGACCTGTTCGTCAGACCCAGCTCCACTACATCCCTCTCTTCTTGGATATCCATCTCCCCGCTGGTGCTGAAGGGGTTGAGCTGGGTGAGTCTGAGAGCCCGTCCAAGTCTATCATTCCATGGCTCATATAGAGCAGGATATTGATGACTCATTTAGCAGATAAACAAGTCCTCCCCATGTGCAGTCTGCTAAAATAATGAGCGGAACTCTTTCTAAACAGAAAAAAATTTTCACACCCGATAGAGTCCAAAACCTCTGAGGTTTAAACAAGGGGAGCTTAATGCTAAGCAGATGAATCTTCTACAATAACATGGCAACACTTCTTGGCAAGGCATGCTGTGCTTTCTTATGATCTCTCCTGAGTGGCTTGGCTGTTGTGTACAGGGACACCTGAGGTCGTCTCCAGCCCTTGCCCTGCCCTCACCCATCCCAGCACACCCTTTGCATTTTGCTGCAGAGAACATCCCACTGGCTACAAGAAACAAAAAGCCTCCTTTCCAAATGTCCCCCAGGGAGACTGTAAAATCAGTTGTGGTCAGTTTGTAATTATGCTTCCTCTTCACTGCTTTAAGCAAATATCTGTCCCAAAGGCTCCTGGAATTTGGACACCTGACAGAAATGATGACAACTGTCAGATCTCTTGCCTACCTCCCTCATGAACACACATCAGCATAGACATATGAGGTAGATAATATCCATAAGTGAAAGGATACGTAACCGCAACCATAGAAAAAATATTATGCCTAATATTCAGCTTCAAAGAAATAGATCCAGGGTCCAAACCTGGAAGCATCTTATTCCATTTTGTTGCTTCTCATAGTGAAAGATTAGGAATCTTCTGGAGTCTAGAGTCTTCCATTGACGTCCCAGTCCTAACATCATTGCTTGGTCAGAGGTTCAGCATGTTCATTTAGCTGTTAGGCACATAAAGCTAAAACCTGAATCTTTCACATTTGGGATTCTATCTAGAGGTGTTTGTTTTTCTTTGGTGTTTGTTTTTCTTTGGTTTGCATGAGAAAACAAAAAGGATTTGTTTGATTTTGTTTCACAATAAGACTATTTTCTCCAAATGGTATAGTGCTGACCATGTAAACTGTGAGTATTGCTGCCAATGAGTTACTATAGTATACCTAGGACTCATTAGGAAAATGGGCCTTAGAGGACAAAATTCCATTAAAAGTTCTCAGAGAGGCCAGGCTGTGGTGGCACACACCTTTAATCCCAGCACTTGGGAGGCAGAGGCAGGCAGATTTCTGAGTTCGAGGCCAGCCTAGTCTATAGAGTGAGTTCCAGGACAGCCAGGGCTACACAGAGAAACCCTGTCTTGAAAAAAAAAGTTCTCAGAGGGGAAGGGGAGCCGGGAGGAGCTGTGTGTATGGAGAACTGGGAGGAGGGGTGGGGGCTGATATTGGGTTATAAACTGAATAAATAAATAAATTGATAAAGATGTATAATTTAACAAATCATTCATGATCTCTGATCTGATACTGAGAGATGGAGCCTTACTAACTGTCCTTCAATGGACCTTTCTCATTTGGACAGAACTCAAGGCAGAGATACTGCACTCAGCAAACTCAACAGTAAGAGCCACACAAAACCCCTTCAGGCAGATAATTTAACTGTAGAAAATTAATGAAGGCTCACATCTAGAGGCCTCTTTCCATAGAGCTTTTGGCAATCACACTGGTCCCCACAGAACAATTTTCTTGTGTTAAGATCATATATTTTCCGCCATGCTGTGCTGTTCAATTGAATGTAGAGCACAAGCTCAGTAAGACCTTCAAGGGATGCTAAGATACAATGAGGCAAGATCTATAGCTATGTCTCTAGAAATATCAGTTCCAAGGGCATCTGGCCATGCCACAGTGTTCTGTAAAGACTGAGAACATTCCTGGGGGACCTTTCATTTTAATGACAAGATCGTATGTTTTTCTCTTACTGATGGGTGATTTTCATTTAGTCAGATGGTGCATGTCACAACCAATTGTGTTTAGCTTTGAGTCACAGGTGCCTGGACATGATGTTGTCTTCTGTACGGCCACTTTCTGATACCTCTATGCAGAAGTGCCTCTCTTTGACTCAGAAGCTCTTTGACTCATCTTTCAGGACTCAGAGTCTTTCTCCACCTCCATATGGACTTGATTAGGCCCCAGGACTCGTCAAGCTTAGCTAAATCACAGGTAATTCAGAGAGTGCTATGACCTCCCTGTGACTTCTGGGATCCCTCATTATGCTCTGGCTCCTTACACAGCGGAGTCAACTACTTTCAGCTCTTGCCTCTTTTCACCCTTTCTGTCCTGCCTAGGGTTACATAACAACATTTTATCAAGAAAGAAGTCAAGCCACACTGTGAACTTAAGGCAAGGAAGAGCTCTGTGGGGTGACATAGCAATAACAAAACTAACAATTGTGCTTGCCCTCCAGAACTTATCATTCATGGAAGTGAACTGTTTGTGCACCTGCAGCTAAGAAGGTGTGCTGCTCTTAGACATACAGTATTAGGGAACCGGGTCAGCCAGCCTTTTTGATAAGAGCTTTAGGGCAGTCCTTCTATAAGACTTCTAGAGAAGTCTGTCTGGGAAAGGTGCCTGTTAGCCAGTGGGAATCCTGAAGCCTTTGAAATAAGGACAGTTGGAAGTTGTAAGGTAAACTAAAGGATTAGGAGGGTTGGCTGTCTTGTGAACCTGTCCTTCCTTTTACTCTTTAGCCTCTACTTTTCACTTACTACACCTGTATATTGACAGAATATCTTAGGAGTTGTCAGTAAAGGTATCATTATTCTAATGTCATAAATGGTGATTGAAATCAGTGTAAATGACAGCTAAGTACACACATTAAGAGAGTGATAGCACTGGGTTCTTCTTAATCTCTATTATACACTATCTCTCTTTATAGCCCATTGACCTCTAGGTTTGGGGTCCAGCAAGTTCCTGCTACCCTACTCTAGTAGATGCCGCAAGACTCGTTTTTAATCCTTGTTTTTAATGGCCAAAACAGCTGAAACTTCTGTGTACTTTAGTGATATGGGTTAGTGAGACCCATGGTTTTCCCCATGATCTAGTGTGCCAAAGATGCAGACACAGGCAGATGTGGTGGTACATGCCACCACAACATTTGGTATGTGGAAGCAAGAGGATCAAATATAGTTTGAGCTACATGAGACTTTGTCTCAAAAAGAGAACAAAAGCATAGAAAATCTCTTTTGGGTACATTTTTAGGATGGTATGAACACAGCATGTAAAGAATGCTACATAGCTCAAGGGCAATAGAGAGAAAGAGAGAGACCTACAAACTACAGGAAATAAAATTGAACACGAAGCCCCTTACAGTGACAATAAGCTATAAATTATACTCACTAGGGATGATATCAGAAAAATAGCTAGGGAGATAGAATTCTGAGATTGTCAATCTTACACAAATAAATAGTTCTACAGGCAGATGTATGGCTCTAAGGGCAATATGTGTGACCTAGACTGAATATCCTGGGGCCAGTACTCTAAGCATCTCCAGAGAATTTACACTGATGCTGGTGAACCCTGTCAAAACAACATAAATGAACTATACTCATATGATTATCATATCTGTGTTATCCTAGGTAATGTCTTGGAAGAAATGAAGAGAGTTGCATGGATTCTTTAGACTGCTAAGACAAAGATTCGCTAGTTCCACAAACATTAGTTGATAAAAGACTAATCAGTTGCTGCGTGAAATCTCAAGAGTCAGCGTTACCTGGCCCACTCAAAGAACCTATAGATACTCTTTTTCAGCCTCCTAACTAGTGACCACAACATCCAACAGAAATGATGTAAGTAAAGAAAGATTTCTTTTGAGTTCATGGTCTCAAGGCAACTTCAGTCTACCATGGTTGGAGAGGCGTAGCAGAATTCACAATGGTGGTATCCCTTGGCAGAGACTCCTCATAAGTCAGAGGACGGAGAAGCAGACAGCTCAGACAGAACCACTGGTGAGTACAACCTTCTATAGCCCTGATATATTTCCACTAGCCATGCCCAACCTCCTAAAGTCCCCATGTCTTTCAAGTAGTACCATAAGCCAGAGAGCTCCCCACATGAGCCTATGGAGCCTCAAGCCATAACAACTGGCTCAAAGAGCTTAAGTATTCAATTAGATCATGGCTGTACTATAGTATTTATAGCTTTGTATGCCACCCTAGCTGTCAGCTGGACTTAATATATTAAAAACCACAGTCTAGTATGAAGAAGAAAGTGAGTCAGTAGTCAGTTTTAGAAAGCATGCTTTATCCAGCTCGCCCATGGCCCCTTGCTTTTCTTCTATGTGACTTGTGCTTCTTCCATTCTTCTCCTCTCTTGGAATTCCTGTCAGATCCTCAGGCTCTGGGTAACAATGTTATGCATGCTTTCCTGCTGGCCCCTTAAGATGTCTCTGGTTCCTCTTGCATTCACTCAGTATACATTTGATGGTCCATGACTATGCCTATACACATGTGGATCACTGAGAAAAGACAAGAATTTAAGTATGCCTTTCTGGAATGAGTGGCTCTATAGCTACACTGAAGGTTGCTGATACAAGCAGCATCACTATGCATCTTGACTCCCTGGACCTTCAATGTCCCCATTTACACAAGTAGGCATACCAACTAGGTAAACTCTAAATTTCCTTTACCAGGTGGAAAATATTGAAATACAGGCACATAATTCTTAAGCTAAGTGGATTTTTTTGTACTACAGTTTTAATTTTTTTCTTACCCTAACTCTGATTCTATAGAGTTAGCAGTATGTTAATAATCCAGTGACCAGGCACCTAGCCCCTAGCTCTGCACTTTCCTGAGAAAGGATCATTCCTATGCATGATGATTAGTCTTGATTGTCAGCTCACTGGAATTCAGAAAACACTATGGAAACAAGTAGTTTAGCATATTTGTGGAGGGTCTGCTAGATGAGGATAATGGAAGTAAAAGATTTACCTTCAATGTAGTTGGACCATTCCATGGCCTGGAGTCCTGAACTGAATAAAAGGGCAAAAGCAAGAGTAAGCGTAAACATTCGTCTCTCTCTTCTTCCTGATAGGGGATGCACTCTGACCAGCTACCTCAAGTTCCTGATGCCACCCAGGACTTTCCCACTATGATGAACTATACCCTTCATCCATCAGCCAAAAAAAAAAGAATCAATCTCTTCTTTCCTTCAGTTGTTTTAGTCATAAAATTGTCATCTCTTCCCAAAGGCTCATGTGTTAAGGCCTAGGACTGAAGTTGATGAATGTGATCAATGAGAAATTAGGGCTGATCTAATCAATGAATCCATTGATGTATTTAGTAATGGATGGCTTTATTGAGAGGTCATGGAAACTTTTAGAGATGGTCTAGCTGGAGGAGGGAGTTGTTCACTGGAAGCACATCTTTGAAGAATATATCATATCACCAAAGCCCTTTCTTTCTTTCTTTCTCAATTTCCCAGCTATCCTGGAGTGAGTATCCTTTCTGCCAGCAGCCTTAGCAAAGGCAAATAATAAGAGAGTGAGTCATAGTCTAGTCCTCTGAAATAGACGGTTCTGAAAGCATGAGTCTAAATAAATTCTTCCTCCCTTAAATTATTCAGGGATTTTTGTCACGGCAACAAAAGTCCAACTAACATGATCCTTAGTAAAAAGCTATCAGAAGAAGGCTGGCTTCCTGCAGTATGGAATATCTCCTCCTCTCCCTGGCTCTTCTGCCCAGGGCACCATGGAAATAGAAGTCAGACCCTCAGAAAAGAATAGAGAGCATTGAGTCATAACCAAAGCCAAAGCCAAAAGAAAGGGTTCTGGGTGGGTCCCCTTCTCTTCCTCCTGTACCCCTCTCAAGATGAAGACTTCATCTTCCCTAGGCTGCTCTGATTATCTTGTGAGGCACACAGTCCCCCTGTGCAGCCAGAGTAGACAGAACATCAATGTTCTCAGATTCTGTCCAGGCCAACAAATCTCACACTTCCTTCCCTGGAGGGGAAGAGTGATCTCAAGGGTGGAAGCCATTGTTACTCCTTCCTGTGGGCTGGGTTGTTCCAGGAAGGATGTGTACTTCCCCTTGAAACCTTAATTTATTTACTTTTAAAATGGGAAAAGATCAGACATTGGAATCCTATTGAAGCTAAAATACCTTAAACTTTGTGTTCCCAACTAGCTCAGGACAGGGCTACTGCCAACACCAACCTCACAGAACTGAGTCAATTTATTCAGAGGGAAAGCATACCCTCTGAGATAGAATTTGCAATTCTCTATGCTTAGACACATCTCATGAATGGTATGGAATCAGGAGCTGGACCCAGGAAGGCATGGCCCAGTTTGTCCTTCAAGAAAGAACACTTTTACAGTGTTCTTTCACAGCCCCTAGCAGTCATCACTTTCAAGTCTGTCTCTGTACATCTGATGTTATGGTGTTCTCAGAATAGTCTATCCATTCACTGCGATGACAGTATAACTACTGATATCTTAATGGTCAGTGTATGCTACAGAGCTCTGCTTTGGGCTCACATACACTTGTCCATTCTAAATTGGTAACTATGCTTCTTTGAGCTTCCTTTCACTGGTATTTCTTCCCAATACCTTTTCCATGCATGTGATTCCAACCCTATCGATACAGGAAGGCCAGAAAGATTACCTAAGATAAAGAGATAAAGAGAATCACTACCTACTCAAACAGCAATGGAAACATTGAAACATTGTACCAGGGAAGAAGTAGGGCACCGTTAGTTCCCAGCACAGATTAGTGGGTTCATGGCTAAAACCTCAACCAGTGGAAGCTTTTAAGAGACAATTTGGTAGCACGGTGATTCAAATACTTGCAAATGTGGGAGAACAATTTTTAGAAAGATAATAGGACTTCTCGGTAGTGCCAGGAACAAAGAGAATTTGTTACTCTCTACAGGTAGAGAATTGATATAATGAACACACACACACACACACACACACACACACACACATGCACACAACACAAACGTGGAATTTATGAGACTGCCTTACAAATAATGGTTTGAATAGTCTAACAATGACTGTCTCCTGATGGAAGGACCAAGGATATAGTAATTGTTCAGTCCATGAGACTGTATGTCTCAGTAGTCCTAATCTGGTCTAGAGTTCCAGAGAAGTCCTAAGAAATTGCTGGTCTTAGATCTACATTGGGATCCCAAAGAATTAGGTTCTAACACCAATGAAGGAGTGCTGCAGGAATAGAAGAGATGAACTTGCAAGCAAGAATGAGAGCAACTAGGTAAAAACCAAAAGATTCCTTCTTCCATTCCTTGTATGTATGACACTACCTGAAGGTATGGCCCAGCTTTAGGATGAGTCTCCCCACCTTAAATGACCCAACTGAGAAAAATTTTCACAAGCCAAAGGAGTAAAGGACACTATGAGAACACAGCACACAAAACCAACTAAACAGGACTCATAGGGATTCACAGAGACTGAAGAGACAAACACAGACAATGTATGGATCTGAGCTAGCTCCTCTGCATATACATTATGGTGGTATAGCTTGATGTTCTTGAGGGATTCTCAACAAGACTGAGAGTGGAAGTTGGGAGGTATGTAGTCAAGGGGCTCTCTGGCTCTTGTGCCTATGCTTAGGATCCTTTTCTTCCAATTGGTTTGCTTTGTCCAGCCTTGATTTGTGCCCTTATATTGTATCTTGTTAGGCCATGTTCAGTGGATATTCCTGGGAGGCCTGCTTTTATGGGGGATGGATGTGCAGAAGGGATGAGGCATGGATATGGGATCTGGGGGATAGGAAAGGTCAGGATAGGGTCTGGGAGGAAGAGGAAACTGCATTTCAGAGGTAATGCATGAGAGAAGAATAAAAGAAAAGACAAAGGAAATCCTTCACAAGCATGCCCAGGTATTTGTGTTTTAGTTGATCCCAGATGTAGTCAAGTTGACAACCAAGATTAGTGCTCACAGACAGTTAATGAAGACTATGAAGAATCATACTCCACTAGGAATAGTCTAATAAAATACCTTCAATGGAATGGTTTATAAACTACTGGCATTTATTTCTCAAGTTCCTGAAGGTTAGAAGTACATGATCAGAGAGCCCATACCAGGGTTCTAGTGAGGGCTCTTTTTTCAGTTGTTCTTATATGGTTGTCACACCGGACAAATTAGGTTATTGGCCTTGTTCAAAGGCACTATTCCCAGTTTTGAGTGTTCTTTATCATAATACAGAAGTTCCATCTGTCTCTCCATACCATATCCTGGGGTGGTAGGATGTCTGCATAAGAATGCTAAGTAAGGTACATATATACACAGCCCACTGAATAAAAACACAGTATGTTGAGCTTCAGACTCAGGATATAATATCTAGTGTAGAACTTTAAAGAAAATTAAATGCTAAGGCAGATGCATTATGGCAAGACAAAGGCAATAATTTGGAAAAATCTGAGTCTGCTAGATCTTGGTAGATTTTCTCATAAATTCTAGCTACCCAGATTCTAAAACCTCCAGCCTGAAAAAGTATTCTTCCTCTCCCTGTATTAACAGCCACCACTCCTTCTTATGTACAGAGATGTAAGGCTCTCCCATTTGTAAAGTCTCCATTTATGAATGCCAGGCTAACTTTTTGTGTTACATCCCTTCATATTCCAGCTACATGGTTTGGATAAGTTTATAACATATTGAATTCCAAGAGCATCTATTCCGAGACTACAGCCATTGTATCTGCTCTGTTTATCTGTGCACTAAGGAAATGTGACTACCTACTATGTGTCCAAATTTCTAATATTGTATAGCAATACTGTCATCTAGAGAACCACACAATTGACTATTAAAAAAAAAAACTTAGAAAACTTCTGGGTGTGGCTTGCACACCTGTAACTCTAGCACTGGGACAGTAGAGACAGGAGAATAGCTAAGGCTTCTATTTTTGCCCCAGCTAAACAATGGTAAGCTCAAGGTTCAGTGAGAGACCTTCAGCACTCTAATATGTATGTATTTTTCTAATGGATCTATGGCCATTTATTTGAATATCAAGTGACAGAGGACTATAGAGACATCTCAGGACTCCCTAGATCCAAGCAAGAATTGACCCTGGCGCTCAGAGACTCTTATCATGGCTCACTATGGAGACATGGGGGGCTATTCACAGTGAGTTCTTGCTGAATCCAAACTCAAATCAGGTCCACAGACTCAGCAGACATACACCATGGCCATTTTCCCATTCTCTAAATTTTGTAGTTGACATAGTTGCAGAAGCAAGACTTTCTTTTGTGTCTTTGACCTATTGAGTCAGAGTAGGTGTAGAAGACGGAACCAAATAAAAGGCTCTAAAGTTGGCTAGCCACCTACTCTACTCCCATGTAGAAATCAAATAGAAAGCAACATTGCATTCCTAAGCAGAAGAATGAACCACCCTCAAAACTTATAGGATGAAACATTTGTGACTTCTCCCACATTTCCTACAGAAGCTAGAAGGATCCTGGAAACACTTGTTGAGATTCACAAGGTCAGTCAAACATTTACCCCATTAAAGGTAACTTTCCAAATATTATCATTGTGTCTGTGAAGACTAAAATGGCCTTGGATATGTAGCATGCATGTGTTCTTTACAACCACATTCATTTCTGACCAAATCATCAAAGATAAAACATAGTTGGCATCTGCATTGCAGAGACACCAATATATGTACCCTAGTTTTTTCTGGCCTATATTGACTGCTTCTTTCAACAGTGTATTCTAAAGAGATACAGATTGTTATTAAACTTCCCCATAGAACATCTGTGTATGCCTTTAAGTTGATTATATTATGCTATGCAAAGAGGATGATCAGAACCTGAAGAGCAATGTTAAAATATCTATAATCAAAATCCAGGAGTAAAAACTTCGGAAGATTGGGGGTCTGGTGCTTGACCAATGCTTTAAAAGATTAGAGACAGTTTAAATGGGTGCATTTCTCATTTCTTACCTCAAATAAGGAAACACAATGCCTATCAAGCCAATTGTGTCCACAAAGAAACAAAAGATTGTGAAAGCATATGTAATTATAAAGGTATTTGCTTATGGTAATTATATTAAAAATACTCAATGGTTTGACGTAAAACAGTAACAATGCATAGTACGTTTTATAATCCATAGAAATCAAAGTGTGTGACTAAAAGAATACAAGCTGTATGTGGGTTATTCTTGCCAATGTGGTGGAATTGACACCGCCCAGGAGAATAATAAAGCATATACTGAATGTGAAGCCTGAGGATGTTTCCAGACAGGATTAACTAAGGGTGGGGGAGGGTCTGCCTTGAGTGTGGGTGGCCCCATACCATGCCTTGGGGGCCTGAACAAAATAACAAGAAGAAAAGGAAAAGCTTCATAGGCTTTCTCTTCTACCCCTTTCTTCTCTTCTCTTCTCTTCTCTTCTCTTCTCTTCTCTTCTCTTCTCT